>JAASGH010000077.1:0-78571 GCA_023334155.1 Globisporangium heterothallicum | reverse complement strand
GAAGGCTGTCATTGGTGGCGTCGACACCACCACGCTCGCCTCGACGGGGTACACCTGTGGCAGCACCGCGGACGGCACGTTCCCAAACAACCAGTACGGCTACGGTCGCATCAACGCCGTCAAGGTCCTCGCCGTGAGCGTTTAAGTCGAGTAGGTTTCCCTGAAGGAAGGTGCATGATTGATTTTTGGAATTGGCTTTGCCGTTCGTGTTTCGAGTGTTTCGGATAGGAGCTGAGCAAAGATGAAAGCCCGTACCTTGGACTGCCATTGTTGTACGATGAAATATATTTGATGTTTGCCGTGTTTTCATTCATTTCGAAGGTGGGTCTAGCACACCGAGTGCCACATCCGAGAAACTCCGTTTGACGATCTGTATGTTCTACCATGAGCGGGTGGCACGGATGCCGCTCTTGATCTCGGCGAACGCACTTGTTGCTACGAAGCACGATGGTGAGGTCAATGTGAGAGATGGAATTCCACTGGAGAACCAATGTCACCTCGTGTGTTTCTTTTCTTCGGGCAAAAGCAGTACGGGGTGTGGTAGTATTTGTGTGGTTTGTTGAGGGAGGGGGAACTGTACGCTTGCCTATAAAGAAATGGAGATCGGGAAGCACGAAAGATCTTTCAAGTCGACGAGCACGATCGTCGACGTTTCCGCGAACGAGGGCACGTTGATCACACGCACTTCCTGACCCTTGGCACCTAGAATGGGGAGATGATAATGGCAGCAAGTGGGGTGAGTTGCTCGGTTGTCTGTCTACCCTTTCGAAAACAGCATGGCGATGGACGCACCTTTCATCATGCGTGTGCTGAACTGCTTCTGGTTGCCAGCGAAGAGCACGTGGGGACACGTCTCAAGGATGAACGGGTCTTCATTCGCCATCGGGAAGCACGCCACGAGATCTGGAGCCGTTGGCGCGGCGTGACGCCATTCTAGGCAGCGCTGCAAGCAGCTCAGCGCCTGCTCGCTCGCATCGTCCTCGGTACTGGTGTCCTTCATAGCGTCGCCATTCTGCAGGGTGCACTGCAGCATACTCTGCAGCGGCTGGCCAGAGTGTCCGAAGAACTGCACACCACCGACTTGTGCCTCGTACGGGTTCGTTACTGCTCGGAACGAGGCGAACCGGGAACTGCGCGGAAACAAGCACGGGTGGAAGCTCTGTTGGGGCAACGCGTAGTTGCTTGGGTCACTCGGACCTGGCATAATGTCCACGCACATCGAGCATGCGAGAGAGGACAATAACTCGTCCATGTTCTTCACTGGATCGGCGTCCAAGTCCAGTTCCTCGACGGTTTTCTTTTTCGTGGACGCTGCGTTGTCGTGTCTCAAGTTATTCGCCGAAGGCACGCTGGAGGTATCAATGGAGTTGCCGACGACGATCGTGCGCACAATCTGCGAGACGAACTGCTTTTCTTCTTCATTGCCGATGCGACCGGCCAGATAATCCACGAGCACGTGACTGCGCAGCGGGTTCGCATCGCTGTTGTGTCCGATCGACAAACCCGAGACAAGAGCCACGTATTCACTTTCCTCGCGCTCGGGCAATGGATCCTGTGGAGGGAACTCGGGCAAATAGATCTGCTTGACGTAAAATCCATTTTTGCCTCCACTCATGCGTCCGCGCACACCGAGCACGACGCCCGTGACCAACTGGCCGATGTCGATGTCCCCAATCAGCTCCACGCGGCCGCTTTCATCTTCCAGAATCAGTTGGTCATCTTCCGACGCCAATGGCTTGTCCAGCTTCTCAATGGGAGTCACACCTTCTTCACTGGTCAAGGCGTCAAACAGGTTGGGCTTCGCGTACAGCACCTTGAGCACCGTGCCAATGATAATGCACTCGTCTCCGTCTTTCAGATCGATGATCTTTGGCAACACCGACGCGCCATCGGCGCCACCCGCTTCGTCAATACAGCGAGTGATCGCATCACGCAGCAATAGCAACCGACTCACATACACGTGCGAAAATTGCTGGTTGTAGCTCTTCTGCTTCAGCACAAAGCGCTAAGGATGCAAACACAACGATGGAATCGACAAAGCCACAGCGCGGTGAGAGTTCATTTATCCCGACAGGAAAGGCACAAACGTGCGTCGTCGTGCAGCTGCTCGTTGCGCGCAACAGCTTCGTACCTGGTACGTTGGTTTGTATTCCACACTGCGTCGCTCAATCTACACACACACGGATGGAGTAAGTCGCCGCGCACACACATGCAGTGTACGTGTCCGCTCTTCCCCCGCAGCAGCAGCAGTCCAGGATCCCCATCCAGACGCCGCGTCGTTGCGCTTACCATCGCATCCGCCATGTTCGTCTATTGCGTCCCGCCAAAAACTGCCAAAGCAACATAATTCATCGTCACAAAAGAACCAACGTTTGTTGCATTGACCACAGAAAGTAACAAACGTTAAACTGGGTTACATCTGCTTTGGGGAGGGTACGTTTGCCTTTTTCTTGCATAGAAACGAAATGTACCCCTGTCCCGAGTTGGAGTGACCAAACGTACCCCTCCTGTCCCGAGTTTGGTTGTGCAATCAGTGATAGGTGTGTTTGTATCTGATCCATCCATCAGCACCAACATCATCTGCATCATCATTCAGACGCTTTCGGAGCCGCAGAACCTGGAGTTTGGAGCGACCACGATGGCTGCTGCTGGTGCTGCTGCGGGTGCCGAAGCGAAGAAGCTCGCGGACGCGATGCGCAAGACGCTCAACCTGCCGAACACGGCGTTCCCGATGCGCGCGAACGCCGTCGTGCGTGAACCGCAATTGCACGCGCGCTGCGTGACCCACGTGTACGAAGCGCAGCAACAGCTCCGCAAGGACGCCGAGCTTTTTGTGCTGCACGATGGCCCTCCATTTGCCAACGGGAGTCTGCACATGGGACATTTCATGAACAAAGTGATCAAGGACATCATCAACAGGTGAGCTACATGGGCTGCAGTTGCTGTGATGTCCGATAGTGTGCTGTGCGCTGAGAATGATCGGATGTCGCTGTTGTTGATTGCGCTTGGCGTTGGCAGATACAAGTTGATGCGCGGACATCGGATCCAGTACGTCCCTGGCTGGGATTGCCACGGGCTCCCGATCGAAATCAAGGCGCTCGAGAAGCTCAAGTCCGACAGTGACCGCAACGACTTGACGCCGTCCCAGGTGCGCAAGTTGTCGCGTGAACTCGCGCATGGCGCGATTCAAGACCAGAAACAAGATTTCGAGCGATGGGGCGTGCTCGCCGATTGGTCGGGTACCCCTGGCAGCTACTACATCACCATGGACCCCGCGTACGAAGCCAAGCAGTACAACGTGCTGAAGAAAATGGTCGCCGATGGGCTCATCTTCCGTGGCTTTAAGCCCGTGTACTGGTCGCCGTCGTCGATGACGGCGCTCGCGGAATCCGAGTTGGAGTACCAGGACAACCATGTCTCGCATGCTGCGTACATTCGCTTTCCGTTCCATGACGCCGTGCTCCCCGAAGCCAAGGCTTTGCTCGAGAAGTACGACAATGTGTCGGCGGTGATCTGGACCACGACGCCCTGGACCATCCCGGCCAACATGGCGCTCTGTGTGAATGCCAACTTGGAGTACACCATCGTGCTGCAGAGATCCACGGGAGCCCACTACTTGGTCGCAGCGGACCTTGTGGACAAATTTGCGCAAACACTGTCGTCGTCTGGCTCGGAGGAGAACGAAGAAGCGGAGCAACTGGTTGTATTGGAGACGGTGTTGGGCAAATTCCTTCAGGGCAGTTTGTTCACCCACCCGTTGCAGCCCGAACGCAAGTCGGTCGTGCTTTTGGGGGATCACGTGACGACGGACGTCGGTACGGGCGTGGTGCACACGGCGCCTGGTCACGGCCAAGACGATTACTTTGCCTGGATGGCGCATCACAATGGATCCGTGGAGGCGATGACGTTCCCGTGCCCAATCGATGCCAGAGGCCATTTCACGAGTGAAGCCGGTCCGCAATTGGAAGGGTTGGATATTCTCTCGGATGGCAACAAAGCTGTGCTGGGGATGCTGACCGAGTCTGGCCATTTGCTGCATGTGAGCAAGCTCAAGCATCGGTACCCGTACGATTGGCGCACGAAGAAGCCGGTGGTGCTGCGTGCCACGGCGCAATGGTTTGCGAAACTCGACAACCTGCATGAACTGGGCAAGAAAGTGCTCGCGGACGAGGTCGAGATGTTCCCAAAGACGTCACGTCGGCGGTTAGAAGCGACGCTGTCGAGTCGCAACGAGTGGTGCATCTCGCGTCAGCGTGCGTGGGGACTGCCGATCCCTGTGTTCTACCACAAAACCACGGACGAGCCATTGATCAACGAAGAGACCATTTCGCACTTGCAGAAGCTGGTGCGCAGTTACAGCGCGGGGGATGGCCGTCAGGGTTCGGATTGCTGGTGGGATCTCTCGGTGGAAGAGCTGCTGCCTCCTTCGTACGCATCGCGTGCGCACGAGTATGTGAAAGGTATGGACACGCTGGATGTGTGGTTTGACAGTGGCAGCAGCTGGCATGCGGTGCTGGACGAGAACCCAAACGGTCCCACGCGTGCGAATGTGTACATGGAAGGCTCGGACCAGCATCGCGGGTGGTTCCAGTCGTCGCTGTTGACGTCGTTGGCGATGCAGCACACGGCGCCGTACAAGCACGTGATCACGCACGGCTTTGCCTTGGACGAACGCGGCAGTAAGATGTCCAAGTCGCTCGGCAATACGCTGGTCCCGAAGGACTTTATCGAGGGCTCCACCATGAATGTCCCGTCGGGCAACGGCAAGAAGACCAAGCAGATCAAAGTGCCAGGGTATGGCGCCGATGTGCTGCGCTACTGGGTCGCCACGACCGACTACAGCGGCGACGTCAGCGTTGGTCCCACGGTCGTCGGCAAGGTGAGCGACGCGCTGCGGAAAGTGCGCAACACGGCGCGCTTCCTGTTGGCCAACTTGAACGACTTCCAGCCCGAAAAGCATGCCGTCGCGTACGAGAACCTCACGAGCGTCGACAAGTACATGCTGCACATCCTGTGCCAGCTCGCCAAGCAGGTGACCGAAGGCTACGACACGTACGCGTTCAACCGCGTGCAGCACGCACTCTCGCATTTCATCTCGACGGATCTCTCGGCGTTTTACATGGAAGCCTGCAAAGACCGTCTGTACTGCGACTCTCGTGACGGTGTGAGTCGCCGGTCGGCGCAGACCGTGCTCTGGTTGACGTTGCAGTCGCTCTCTCGCGCGATCGCGCCTGTGGTGTGCCACACGGCGGAGGACATCCGCTTGCACTTTGAAGCCCAGGTGCAGGACTGCAGCTTGGACGACGTGCAGGGCAGCATTTTCACCGAAGAAGGCTGGTTGCCGAGTGCTCCGGAGTGGGAAAACGCGCCACTTGCCGAGGATTGGCACGCGATCCGCCAGTTGCGCTTCGAAGTGAACCGCATTGTGGAGAAGATGCGCGCCGAGAACCAAGTCGGGAGCCAATTGGAGTGCAATGTGTTCGTGGTGACCTCGAGTCCACGTGTGCAGGAGCTGCTCATGCACTTGTTGCCTTCGCAGGCTCTGGAGAACGTGCTGTTGTGCTCGGGTGCGCATGTCGTGGCGTCGGAATCGGACATCGATGCGCATCTGTTGGCCAAGAGCTTCAAGAGCGACTGCCACGTGGTGCATGGCGACGAGAAACTCGAGTTGCAGCTAGTGGTGACGCCAGCGAAGGGTCATAAGTGTCCTCGTTGCTGGAAGTACGCTCCCGAAGTCGATGTCGATGAGACGAAGTTGTGCTTGCGTTGTGCGCGCGCCACGAGTCTGTCCAGCGTCACGGATTTAGCGAACTCCTTGGTGCAGGAATAAAAGAGAAAGCAGCATCGGCGCTTGAGCCAGAGTGTATAGGAACAGATAAAACAGGACAGACCTCGCATAGACACGAATCTCCCATATTACTCGTCGGTTGTCTGGCATCCTCGTCCTGAGCATACGAGTCGGCGTTCGAGTCGGTAGAGCTCTGTGCATGCGCACTTGCTGGTCGCGAAGGAGGAGCGAACGCGCATCCATCAAGCTGCATGCCAGGATGAGATCCCACCCCCCAGATTGCATCATCTTCAAGCAGCAATGCGTCAGCATCCGATGAATGTTCGGTTCCATGATGTTGGTCAGAGATGATGAGTGCGTTTGGTGCTCCTCCACTCGCGTGATCAAATCCAGATACTGCTAGTATCTCTCGCTTCTTCGTGGATGTCAGGTGCAGATGTAGTGGCTTGCATGCTGTGCTGTGAGCACTTTTCTTGACTGTTGTCTTTCTGCACTTGAATTGTTTTGTTGCTATTCCAAAGAATGTGTGTGCATAAGTGGGAAGACGCATCCCGTCCGCTGCTTCCTCCAATCAGAGCCCTCGGAACCCAACCACACACAACTATGCACAGCACCATTGGCCAATACTCGTCCGAGGGTAGGTGACGGAGTGTGTGCAGTGGACAGGGAATCACCAAACTTTGTGATCAATCGTTACGTGTCGCCGAACACAAATCTCGCATGCCATCTGAGTCGATCCAAACCAGCATGGCGATCATTTCCGAATTCTCTCTCTCGCTTCACGAGAAGCAGCACGACTGTAGCAGCAGCACACGCTTCACGCCAGTGGAAGCAACGTATCTGCGCCATCCTCCTCCCCGCCACGATGTCAACCTCCTCCAGTGACGAAAGCGAGCGCAAGCGCCTCAGTGAGCTCTTCTCCAAGCTCAACGGCAGCTCCCAAACGCTCTACAACGGTTTCCTCCAGGTCCATGGCGATACCGACTCGGCCGCAAAGGAGACCCACGCGGATGTGCAACTCGTTTGGGGCAAGAAGGATTTGGTCAACAATGCGACCCAGAAGTTCCATGTGCAATACCATGTGAGCGATGTCGCGGACGAAGGCAAGAGCGCAGTGCACCGCGGGATCTTCCCATCGAGCTGGGATGTCGCGGCCACGTCAGTGTCGCCATCGAAGCAGTTTGCTGTCACGCTCAAGTTGGAAAAGGGAAGCGATGCGTCTGCTCCCCCTGAGGGAGTGTTTTCAGGTATGTCCTTGTGCTTCGGGTTGTAGAGAGTAATGTCGAGGTTGAGGATCTCATGTCCGTTGCATGTATCGGCAGTGTACAGGAACTCCAAGCTGGTCAACACGTTCCGCACCCCGAAGAGCGCGCATGGCGCGATTTACCTTGGCGAACGCGAAGGTGGGTTGGTGTGGTCGCACGATGAGACCAAGATCGCGTATGTCGCTGAGAAGAAGAGCGCCGACTCCTCGCCATTCTGGGAAAACGTCAACAGCAGCGCCAAGGCGAAAGCCAAGCAAGACGAAGGCGACGACGCCAAGAAGGAGGACGCCGATAAAAGCGAAGAAACTATTTTGCCCGGCAACAAGTACGTGCAAGAAGACGACTGGGGGGAGCAATACGTGGGCAAGAAAACCGGTTTGATCTTCGTGGCGACGCTCGCGACGGGTAAAGTCGAAGAGGTGAAGGGCGTGCCTGCGAACCTCACGTGCGCGGATGTGCAGTTCACGCCGGGTGACGACGGTCTGCTCTTTGCCGGAACGGAGACCGACAGCCCGAAGCGTCTCGGCATCATTTACTGCTACAACCGTCCCATCACGCTGTACCACTTGCCATTTGACAAGGACGACCTGTCCAAGAACGCGACTGCGACCAAGATCGAGATCATCCCAACGGACGACGCCAGCAAGCAGATCGCGTCGATCCGCAGTCCTCGGTTCTCACCGGATGGCAAGAAAGTGGCTTTCTACGCGACGCGCGATGTGTCCACGCACAACACGTGCAGCTTGTTGGGGATTCTCGACTGGGAGACCAAGGAAGTGTCGACAGTGATCGATATCGTCGATGAGCCGGAGCCAAACTACACTGCGAACCCTGCGACGGCCTTCAACGGTCTTTTCACTGGCTCGTTGAGCAAGAAAGCATGGTCTGCCGATGGGAAACTCATCTTCTTCGATACGCAGGTGGGCACGCGCTTCCTGTGGAAGTACGTCGACGTGGTCTCGAAGCAAATCTCGTCGCCTCAATACGTCGAAGGCTTGCACAATGTCGGCATTGAAACGGTGCTCGATCGTGACGGCGACGCGTTCTTGGTGTCGGTGTCGTCGCCCATTCGTCCATCGAGTGTGCACTTGGTGTCGGTGGACTTGCAAACTGGCAAGTACAAGCGTGCTCCAATCGCCATTGAAGACCAGAAGGACCATGCGCAATACATTAAGGAGTGGAAAGTGCTCCCAATCCCCACAGATGTGTCCGATACCCCTGCTGCGTCCAAGAAGCTCCCCGAGATCTCCGAGGCATTGAACGAGCACTTGCTCCCTTCGGTGACGAGCAACTCGGATTTCGAAGCCACGGTGTTGCTCCCAGCGAGTGACGCTCCAGCTGACGGGTTCCCTGTGATCATTGACTTGCACGGTGGTCCACACGGGAACTCGCCTGCGATGTACCGTGTTCTCTACGAATACTTCGCCGCATTGGGCTTTGCGGTCATCTCGGTGAACTACCGTGGCAGTACGGGCTACGGCATTGGTCCATTGGAATCGCTCGTGGGGAAAGTCGGCACCCAAGATATTTATGACTGCCACTACGCATTGCAGCACATCTTGGAGACGAGCGGGTTGCCGCTCGACAAATCCAAGATCCACTGCTCCGGTGGAAGCCACGGGGGATTCATTGTCGGTCACTTGATCGGGCAATTCCCAGGTTTCTACCGCTCGACGGTCGCACGTAACCCGGTCTCGAACATCGCCAGCATGTTCTACGCTACCGATATCCCTGACTGGACTCTTGGCGCTACGGGCGTGCAGCGCTTTGAAGCAGTCAGCTCGACCCAGAAGCTGCAAAAGAGCCGCGCGTCGTTGCCAGCGCTCTCCCCCGAAGTGCGCTTGGCGATTCTCTCGAAGCTCTGGCAGCACTCGCCCGTGTCGAACGACTTGAGCAAGGTCACGACACCCGTGCTTTTCGGCATTGGCGGGAAGGATCGTCGTGTGCCACCGCAGCAAGGACTGGAGTTGCGCGACACGCTCTCTTCGTACGGTCTTGAGACGCGCACGCTGTGGTACCCTGAAGACTGCCATCCGCTGGACACGCTGCAAGCGTACGGCGACTTTGCCGTGAACTGGGCTCTGTGGGTTACACAGCACAACTAGGTCTACAGGAGTGCGGCACTCGCTTGCGTGTGGTAAAATACAAAACTTTTGGATTTCTAATAATTACTCTATGCGTGAGACTCGTGGCTGTCTTCTCTTCTCGCTGTTCTTGATCACAAGGAGGAGGAGGAAATAGCCATCGTCTCGACTATCACTGCGCGAGTAGATTTCTTCACATGGACAAAACCGAAAGCAACGGAGCTGCATCCAATGCGCTCCGACTGTTGCTTCTCTCGGTTTCCAATCGCCGATCTCGCTAAATAAAATGTCTTCGTCTACTGCTTGAGAGCAAGAGCAAAAGACTGGTGTCATATGGTACTTGGGTTGGTTCGCTAAGCTATTGGTCTTGCTTCTTCTATTGGGGTCTTCTTGGATGAGCTGCAGAAATCATGAAGCTGGACTGGATGCGTGAGAGGCAACACTTGGGCAGGCTGGAGTGCTAGTGCGTGTGGGGATTTCTGGAAACGACACGTCGTCGCGAGGGCTTCGAAGCGGAAAGTCGAACTACTTTATATTTGCTGCTGCTGGATTGCACAGTCCACGCACAATGGACGCCACGCACCTCTTTCAAGTATCAAATCGTCTCCCGTGACATCGAAGCCACTCGATGGGTGCACAACGGGAGTCGAACTACTTTATACTTGGAGGTGCTGGATTGGTCATCTCATCGCGCGCCTTGTCTTCAGCAGTCGTGGAGGCGCCAAGTATCAAATCGTCTTCCGAGACTCGAAGCGCCATACTCTCAGAGTCTGGTTTCGAAGCGGAAAGTCGAACTACTTTATACTTGATGCTGCTGGATCGAGAGCAGGATCCAAACTCCACAGCGCTGGTATCGGGTTCAAGTATCAAATCGACTTGCGTGGTTTTGAACGCGTAGATCCTGGAGCGTGTATCAAACGATCGCCGCTCCCACCACACGCGCACCCTGGTCGTCGCGCTCCTTCCACAAACTCCTCTTCATCATCAATTGCGTTCCCACATCCATAAATAACATCACTCACATCATCCGACTCGTTCTCCGTCTTCATCATCATCATCTCCAACTAACATTGCGCGTATTGCGCTTGCGCCTAAAAGAAGCGCATTGACACCGAAGTCGAAAGGGTCGCTGAAGCCATCCGCTCGCGTCGCGACGATGCGACAGTCGGCCGCTCATTCACGTACAAATGCGTGATATCTTGCAGCGGTCGTCGAATGATGCCAATACTCTGCGACGACACTTTCTTGCTGGTCTCCGCCTTCTTGCTGCTATTCTTTCTGGTCTTCTTCGTCTCTTTCGTCGTCGTCCCTTTCCTCAACATTTTCTTCTTTGTGTCTTGCGGCGTGATCGTGCTCGCGCTGTCGCGATTCTTCTTCATGATCCCTCCTAGTCCAACCGGCGATGGCGTTCTTCTACTGCTGGCGCCACGATGACGCGGGGTTCTCGTGTGGAAACCGTCGTGTTCGCCGCGCAGGGATGCCGTCGGGCGTCGCACAAAACCGTCGTATTCGCCGCGCAGTGATGCTGTCGGCCGTCGCACGAAATACCCAATGTTTTCCTTGTTGCTTTCATCGAAGAAATCGCAATCGTTGTAAATGCGGGGCAGCAAATGGTCGAGCATCGTGTATCAAATTGTAATGGTGGGGTCTTGGACGTCTTGAGTCTTGAGCACAGGGAGGAGGTCTTCGGCGTCTTGAGCGTCTTGGCGGGCGTCGGACTCGGATGTCTCGAATGGCGATTTCCGATACTAGAAACGGGCGGACAGCAATGCGGAATCCGCACTTGATCCCAATCCGCATCGTTGAAAAAGGCGCCAAGTGAAAAAACATTTGGTCGACGATCAAACCTAAAAACCTCGAGGTTTTCTGCAGCATGGAAGAATACAAATCATGAGGTTGGTGAGCAGGAACAGAACACAATCAGGTTTTTTCGAGACATTTGAAAATTATCAGGAGTCGAAGGAGGTGAGCGAGCGCGGGAAAATGAGGACTATCCGGACGATGTCGAGTGCAGACTGACCGAGAAAGGACATCGGAGTGGACTATCCGGGTATACGAATGTTTGAAACGAAGCACTTCAACCTCGGTCGAGTGACGAGAGTGACTGTGACAAGGAGGACGTATTTACGGGATGTCTGTTTACGAGCTTTCGACACGTATTGCCGGCAACTCAGGATCGTGCTGCTGGATTCTTTGTGTGCTGGATGATGGGGCGGGAGCGTAATCGGATGCATGGAGCAGCGAAGGAAACAGCGGGAGCGCGCACGATGGTGGCAGAGAACACGGACTGTTCTTCTGATGTATTGCGATGGCACTGTGATAGCAAATGTGTATCTCTCTCGCTAACTCAATGCATGTCCCTATATTTTTGCATTCCACTCGGAAAGTAGCGCGAACGTACTCGGATCGATGAACTTTGAAGCTGCGAGGTGGCCACTTGCAGTCAAGGACGAAGCAGTGGTCAACGCGAATATTGAATGCGGCGAACACAGGAAGCGTACCCGAAAAGTCCCAACTTACAATCTCTCCAGTGTTTAATAAATACCCTTAATATGACTTATTCTGGCTTGCCTTCTCTAGAACCTATAATTACCACTTACTCTCTCCCTCTATATCCACGTCGAACGCGGCTGCGCTCGCTTCGCGCGGAGGTGCGCAGGAGGCAGCTTGCTGGCGCTGCGCCGACCGTGCACTTCCGCTTCCTCCACCTGGTCCTTCACGTGCTTCAGCTCCTGTTCCGCGATCTCGAACTCGCGCTTCGCCGCCATCAACCGCGCGTACACTTTCACGACCTCATCCGGATCCGACGTGTCGCACAACGGGATGGCGGTGCCTGGTACGCACTCCACGAGTTCCACTTCGCTGGACGAAAGCACTTGTGGCGATTCCGGCGAGCCCAAAAACGTATGCCGACGGATGTCTTCCATGCGCGCAGTCGTGAGCGACAGTCGCTCTTCTAACTCGCGGTCAAACGCTGCGTTGCCGGCAAACGACGACTGCATCCGCTTCATGCCGTTTCGCTTCCGTCGGGAAGACGAGCCGTAGTCCGACGCGAGCGAGTCGTCGCGCGTGAGCACGCGGTGGTACTCGTGGCTGTTGTAGTTTCGCGTTTGCAACTCGCGGCGCGACGCCTTGCCGCTCTTGAGGATACGCAGCGACTGGCCCAAGCAGCGGAAGAAATGCTTCAGTCCCATATTTGCTCTGGGTTATGTATATATTTTTTCTGTGTTTTTTTCTGGTGTTTAGTTAGATACGAGTTCTCACAGAGACGCGCTGGTTGCGATGCGGGTCATGCAGCAGTTGTGTCGGAACCTGTTTCTTGCTTGAGTGTCCCACGACGATTCGGAAAATGAGGTTTTCTCTCTCTCTCTCTCTCGCACACGAAACAGAGCAAATGAACGAGTGGGCGGGAAGGAAAGAAAAAGACGAGTGTGATGGGTGAGATGTGGCGGAGTGACTGGAGGTTTGTATGGAGGAGGAGGAGGAGCTCCATCGCGTGCATTCTGGAATGCGGACTGTGCTGCACGATGGTGTGGCGTGTGTGGCAGGAGGTCCCACTGGCTTCGAAAAAAGTGTATATAGGCAGCTCGTCCATACAAAAACGGGGAACTCAAGAAAATGTGCGACACATTTCCTCGCCACAATCATCGGACATTGAGAGTGGCATCATCGCACTTTCGTCGCCTGTATTTCTGTTTTCTTCTCTCTATTTCTTGTCGAGTTGGAGTGCTCGAGTGGCATGGATGTATCTGCTCTTATCTTTACTGCGTCGCTGGACACTACGGGACTCATATGCAACATCACTGGTCGGAAGGAGGACGGCGAATCCTTTTACACCGCGCGTGTCGTATTGCACGCGAATGCACTTGTTCAACTCGTGCATTGGGTATACTCTTGCGCCACCCTTGCGAATTTGTGCGTAAACGCAAGATTCGCTCGCTTCAACTGCAAGTGGAAACAGGCGGTGCAAGCTCCATATGGATGCACTGTTACGCAAGCGTGTATTGTTTGGCACTCCGACACGCACCTATATGAACAGGCGCAAAGAGTGCACCCATAAAATCCACTTTTCTATTTAGAAGAAAATCTGACACTGATTTCCCTGTCAGTTCATTTGGGTGGATGGATAGGTGCACATCGCAGTGTCGAATAGTACCAGCTCCCTTCGAAATGGAATTGTTGATCTATGCTTTTGGAAAACGTGGAGGAGGCAAGAAAGTCAGTTGCGTTTCGCTTCCATCGCCAGTACCGACATGTTCCTACCTACACTTTCGCAAGCAAGTCAAGACAGTTCCTTGACTCCCGACTGCTCCTCGCCATCCATTTTGCTTCCAATCGCCAACGTCGAGGTCGCACGCGTCACCATCCCAGTCGCATGTGTCTGCACTGCGTCATGTGATGCATACAGTACCGTACGCTGTGCTTCCACGCATTCCTCCAGCATCCGCATCTGGCATCGCGTTGGGTTCACTCTTCTTGTGGACTCGAAAAGCGCTGTGGCGAGTGCAGAGGGAAGAAGCTTCGCACAGTGCGACTGCCACGTCACTCCAAACTGGATACTTTGTGGTCAAAGAGCGCAGCGTACAGCGCTCTCCTGGTAAAGTCCGCATGTGTCGGAAGTGATGGCGTGATTGCGAGATTCTTGAAGGTCAACGTGGCGAGCGGACGTAAACGGAAAGTGACCCATTTGCAAAGGATCGACAGATGGCACAACTTGCTGGAGCTTTCTCAAACCGCGAACCAGCGCATGCAGTTATTACGCACACACACACACATACACATATGCATACACCCTATTTTGCTTGCCAAGAGCGCTCGTTTCCGTTACGCAAACTGGTTCCATGCGCGCACTTTGGTCGCGACCTCGAGGTCTTTGTCGTTCACCGTCGCGCGCTCGACCGACACAATCTGGTCGCTGCCCGTGAAATAGTTGGATGTGAGCGCCGACCCCATGATCATGAGCGTATCCCGCGCGAGCAGACTGAGCTTCGGGAACCGTTGCGCGCCGACCACTTTCCACCACTCGAGCACATCGTCGCACGACAAATCCGGTTTCGCCGTGAACTTGTAAAACGCATCCACTTCGTCTTCGCGAATGCGGTCCAGCGATTCATTCCGCGCTTGACGTGCGGCAGCAAAGAGCGACGAGATTTGCTTCTCGGCTCTCGACTCCGAAGAAGGTGAGTAGGAATCGTGGACATTCATGTCGTACTGATCGATCAGCGTCTGTCGGATTTCCTCTTTCATCGAGAGTGCTTCGGCGGAAGCATTCGACACGCGCGGGTCCAGGATCTGCGCCAGATTCGCAAAGTCGTTCCACATGTGGTGCTTGTTCTTCTGCAATCGGTCCAGAAACGCCGACGCGGCTGCTTTCGCAAGGGGGGTCGTTGGTCCGCCTCCGACCGATGCGCGTCCATCGATCGTTTTCTTGCAATGTGCTTGCAGAGAATCGTAAATGAGCGGCAGCAAGGACGCACTGATGTAGTCCTCGTCCGAGACCGACGTGAAACTCACCGCTCGTTGCAGGAAATCTTTGCACGCTTTCAGAGTCCGCCAATCCGTGTCGGAGAGTCGGTGGTCATGCAATAGGAAACTGAACTCGTCGCTGTTGCACAGCGTGTCCAGTACGTCCTTGAGCTCGAACGCACTGTCAATCATGGAGAACAGCGCATCCCACGCGTTCTCGATATCCAACGGAGGGATGTCTTTGATGATCGCCTTGCCCGAGCCTTGCTGAATGCTCTTGAACAGCTTTTGCAGCGATGCAGACTCCTGAAGGTACTTGATGATCGATCGAAGATTTGCAAGCTGCGTGTGGACTTTGGATGTGGCCGCGAGTGCGCATTGCTTGACGATATGCGCGCCGCAGCACAAGTGCCAGTTGTTGTGGATATGCATCGCGTATTCATCTTGCACGATTTGGCGCACTTGGGTGACCGCAGGTCCCAGCAACTCGGGCTCATTGTCCGTTGTGATCGCACGAACTTTTGTGCACAGATTGTACTGCTTCAGCGCCGAGAGAATCAACTCGGTGATCGACCACGGATCGTACGGTGGCGGAGAGAATTTGAATTCCAAAAGACAGTTCTTCAACTCCCAATCGCTCGAGATCCAGTGCAGCGTGAGACCAACATACCCCGGAGACGACCACCGATCCGCCGTGAGCGCAACGCAACCAGGGATCTCTTGCACGACAAAGAAGAACTTCTGCAGCGCCTGGTCAAACTGGTTCTCGATGGCGCCAACGAAAGCATCGCGAGTCGGCACGGGAAACGCGGGGTTGAGTTTCTTGCAGAGAGTGATGAAACTTGGCGTCTCCAAGACGTCAAAGTCCAGATTCTCTTCCACAAGGAAGTCCAAGAGCGAGTCCTCGATTTCGGCTTGCCGGCGCTCATCAACGACTTTATTTTGCTGGGTTTTCTCGTGCTTGACGCCGTACGTCTCCGGTTTCGTCGTCACTTTTCTGCCATTCTGTTGTCCGATGCTGCCATCCGCACCAGCAGCAGCAGAGACAATGGTAGGACCAGTGGAAGCAGCGCCAATATGCCCATCCTTGACGATGCCGTGCTTGGTCTGCAAATGGATCGCGAGCGTGCTATTCCCCGTCGTGTTTGGGTAGCTGGTCGCGTCGTCGGCATTGAGCTCGAGACAGTGCTTGCACACGTTGCGTTCGTTCTCGCCGCGCAGAAAGTGGTTCCACACCCAGGACGTTTTCTTGCGCTTGCGACCGGTCACCACGGGCGCGAACTGCTGCTGCTGTTGCCCGGTTGTGGCGTCCGTGGCGGTCACATTCAAGATCGACACATTCTGCTGCTTGACTTCGTCGATGGTAGCTGATTGGAGCGATAACCGCTTCTTCCCTCTGCCGACCATTTTTGCTTCCCTGCTATGAAAGACTGTATGGCGTTCGCGGTTGGGAGTGGAGAATGGAGATGGGGAGAGAGAGAGAGAAGAAGACCGAGAAAGCCGGTTAACCCACCGTTTGACCGATCTGTTGCTCTGCGGTTACTCAAGGGTTACGGATGGGTTACGGTTCTGTTGGATACGCCAGCATCTGGAAGACTGACATGGCACTCGGCTGTCTTGAAGTCACACGTTTGATGCGACACATCAGGTGCAGCAAAGCCTCTAGCAATGCATACGGCTGTTTAAATGAATGTGCTACTTCAGCAAAGAACCGTGCTCGAGATACTGCTGCTCGCCTCTATACATCGATGCATTGAAGCGCTGACTTCCTCGGTCGCTCTTTTGTTCATGTTGAAACCTTCCTCCCCACCATTTTCCCGCATTTCCGCATTTCCGCATCGACAGATTCCACCAAGCGAGCATGGCGTCAACACCGTCGGCGGATGTGCTGCTGCACTCCTGCGCGGTGTATTTCTACGCGTACGATCCGCAGACACGCTCGTACACGCAGCAAACCGAATCGTTCGTCGGATGCGCACTGTTCGCGTCGCCCACCTCCCCGTCCTCCTCCTCGTCCTCCTCCCCTTCGAGCAACGACTACAAATTGCTGTTTTACAACTCACAGAAGCAGCCGTTGCTGCACTTGCCCGTCACCACGGCGACGAAAATGACGCCGCAACAGGACAACTACGTGAATTTCTTTGACGACGCGCAGCAAAAGTTCTATTCGATGCGGTTTAAAGACTCGAGTGGCGTCACCGCGTTCCTCTCGGCGGTCGCGTTTGTCAAGGCTCAGCAACTGGCGCTGAGTCCTTCGTCGTCGTCTTCCCCGGTTGTGCTCGTGGACGACACTGCGGTCGGGAAAGAAGAAGGGAAGGGGTATGCACTTGCAAACGGGGATGTCGCGGGCATTGCGCTCACGGTGTGGCAGGGACAGCGCGATGTGGACTTTTTCACGGGAAACCCCCTCGACATCGCGAAGCAACAGGCTCTGGAAGTCGTGGATCGAGATGGAGATCTGCGAAGAGTGCGTCTTTTGGAAAGTGGTGCGAAAGAAGTCGATGGTGCAAATGATCCTTTGGCGAGGGTTCTCGCGACGGAAGCACTTGTTGGGATGCAGAAAAACGCCAGACGACTCGTGACGCTCGTGGTGCCACAGACTCGAGAATGGTACATCGCGTCAGTGGAGCTCGTAAAGGTGAAGAAAGGCTCCAGAGCAAGCGCTGCTCCTGCAACAGCGACAGAGACGTCCGCTCCAGCGGTTCAATTCAACCAAGAACAACTCGCTGAAGATGGCCACGCTGGCTCTATGAACGATGATCTGATCCAGCGAATGGCAAATCTGTCACGTGCGGGAAGCAAAGGATCTGGGTTGATAGCTAGCTTGAGTTCCCGCGGTCTGTTGAACCAGACTTCCGAAAGTGATGACAAGAGCAATTCTAGAAGACCCTCCTTCGCTGAGTTGCAAGCGGCGGTGGCTCAAAAGTATGTACCCGTGCTCTTGCCAGGAGTTCATTTACCCGGCGAGAAGCAGTCGTTGGCAGCAGGATCGGAAGATATGGGTCAGCACCGAACAAGTTCGCACCACGAATCATTGGCTGCCAAAATTATTGCTCCGCTGAAAGAGCAGTCTCGGACTTCTAGTTTTGCGAATGTGGATATCACGCCTTCAGTCCCAGCTGGATCGTCGAGTGCTTCGTCGGTATCGTCCGAGATGGAGAAGTTGATGCAGGAGCAATCCGATCTGGCGCAACTGCGTAAACAGCTTGAAGAGAGCAAGCGCAAACTTCAGGAAGGAGAGGACGACTTTAAGCAAACGAGCTCGACTGCGTCTACACCTGCCACTAGAACCTCCTTGTCCTCTGACCACGCTAGCAGTTCGAGTCGCGGCGTGAATGGATTGGGTCAGTGGCAGAATCCAAATACTGCCTCCTCCTTTTCTGCGATCTCATCGAGTTTCACTCCATCAGCTTCGTCGTTTGCTGCATCGTCCTCCAATTTGTACGGGAGCACGAGCGCGAGTCGCTGGAATCCAAGCACAAACAGCCTGGAGCTTGTGCCATCCTTCCAGCCATCGTCCTTTTTATCCTCCTCCTCCCACCTGACTCCACCACCTCCTGCTCCGACAAACGCGTTTACTCCGTCTTTTTCTTCGTCGTACAACTCCCGCTCCCTCGTGCCTGCAGCGCCGCCTTCCAGCGCTGGGTCATCTGCGGAAGTCGAAAGTGGTATTCTGCGTCTACAGCGTTCGTCAACCTCAATGGAGTCGACTCTTCAAGATATCCACTCGAAGATTGATCGACTCTTGAACACACAGAGCTCTCTGAAGGCGAATAAATACTCGTCGTCGTCAGCGCTGTACAGCTCATCTGCGTTGTCAAGCTCAGCATCGACGCCATCCTCTTCGTCTTCGTCTTCTGCGATTCTGTTGAAAAATCTGGAGAAGGCGCTCACGCAGCGAGACCAGGTGCAAGAGCTTAACGGACGTCTCCAAGAAGCAAGGGAGCAG
The DNA here is from genome assembly GCA_023334155.1 of Globisporangium heterothallicum. NCBI lineage: Eukaryota > Oomycota > Peronosporomycetes > Pythiales > Pythiaceae > Globisporangium > Globisporangium heterothallicum. The sequence goes on along the minus strand of JAASGH010000077.1, from coordinate 60,019 downwards.
ATGGAGTCGACGATTGAAGACTTGCAGAACCAGCACGATGCGCTCCAGCTGGAAAACCGAAACTTGCTCGACAAATTGCAGAACGGGAACCATCTGCAGCAAGAGAAGTTCCGCCTGGAGCTTCGCAATGTGCAGCAGCAACTGAGTCATACCCAGGAGCAGATGCTCGTGTACCAAGAGGAGAACTTTCGTTTACGCAGCGAACTCGCGGCCAAGGACGACCAGCTTGTCAAAGAGAAAGCACAATTGCAAGACGAGACGCGCAAGCAATTGGAATCCCTGCAGCGCCAGCTGGAAGTCCAGATTCGCCAGGACTCGAAGGATTCGGTGGACAAGGTTGTGAAAGAGAAAGCGTTGCTGGAGACTCAAGTGAAAGAATTGCTTGCGCAGAGGCAGCAGTGGGAGCAAGAGCGAGAGGTCATGGCGAGTCAATTGCATCATGCGCAGAGCCAGATTCAGGACGAGAAATCGAGATCCCAGTCAGCGCAGGACACTCGCGTCCAGGAGTTGCAAGCGCAGCTGCAGCAGTTGGGGATCGAAACGAGAGGACTGAGTCAGCAGGTGGAGACGCTCCGATCGGAGAACAGGGAGCTGGAGACGCTGTTGGCTGCGAAAGAGCAAGAAGTGGAGAAACTGCAGGAAACCAAATCTTCCCAAGAGTATGCCGCGTTGAGTGAGCTGCTCAAGGAGTTTATGAACGATATCTACTTCCATTTCCAGGACGCTTTCGACGAAGACACGGAGTTCACAGGCAAGGAAATCGTGATGGCGATTCGCAAGATCTTGAAGCAGAACACGATGGATATTTTGGCGAAACTGGAAGAGTTTTGGCAAATGCAGGCTCAGAATATGAACAGATAGTCAAGTCGGATGATGGTGCGTACCCGTTGATAGGAGAGCAAAAGAGCGAAGAGTCAATGGTGCAGTGAGATCGAATTGCTGCAGCGACAGGGTGGAGCAAAACAAAAAAGCTATGTTGACGATAAATAAACACATGTGGATGATTGGATGCCTCGTGCTGAGTGAGCGCATCAAGCTATTTCCCATCGCAACATCGAATCGACAGGCAATCCACTCAAGGGGGTGCAATTGCTGCACCATCTTTGTGTTGCAAGCGATGTGTTTCCCTCCTTTTCAGCAGCTCGTCCAAAATTGGTCAGCACTGCATGTATTTTAAACTCGCTCGTGATTCGTTGACGTTATTATTAACGCATCACTGCTGCGGAAAGGTCATCGTCAGCAAAAGAGTCAAGGTTCAATCTGCCAGATGAGTGAGCATTGTCCCCTTTGAGCGTGGAGGCTCGAACACGGAGCAGTGGTGCCTCGCGAACGACAGACTATGGAGGTGTTGGTGCTCGCTGCAAACAATAGCGCTATGCTGCAGCTGGACGCTGTTCTCCATGCTTTGCAATGTGAGTGCAGGAATCATGTTGGTTTCACGGCAGATGAGTGTGCCAAAAGAGACTGACCAAATGGTTTGCGGATTGTAGCATCGCCAGAGCCAATCGAGATCCTCGACGAGCTGCCTGAGGTACGTCGAGTCGTCCTTTATGCGGCGATCAGAGGGAAACATGCTCTGCGAGCGCGCTGATTTTATCTTGACTGTGCTACCAGGACCCTCGACAGCTTCTTGACAATCAACTGGTATGCTGCAAAGAAACCATTCCTCCCCTCTTACTTTTCCACCTACGCCTTGCGCGAGGATGTGCAGCTACTGACCCATTGTAACGACCGTGAATGCGTTAGATTATCACGCGCAAACTCATGACTGCAGCCACTCTTGCTGCTGTTCTTCACGACTCCACGAGAGTCGCTCAACCTTGCTGTGCGAGCAACGGTGCCGCATCGCCAGCGTCACAGCCGGCGCGGAGTCCAGACGCAGATACTGGCTCGTTGCTGAAGATAATCGCCAAAGTGAGTTTCCTCGGAGAACTCCCGCAGCTGCTTCGATGCTGCTCTGTGGAGCTATTTGACTGACAGTGGATAACGCTGTTGCTTTTTGCAGAGAGAGAAGAAGATCAAGCTTCTCACTGTCGACATGGAGAGTTTGCGGCAAAACCTGCAGCAGGCGGTGCAGAGAGTGAAGCATTTGGAGATGGAGCAAGAGCAATTCTTCGAAGACGTTCAAGAGATGAAGACCCAATACGACAAGTGAGTGCGCTGTCGTGAACGCAAGCATGAGAGAGAGGACTAACCCGCATCCCCTTATCCAACGACAGGCTTTCGCAGCATCATCAAAAGATCCTCTGGGAATATCTACCTGCTCGAGACGCCGATATGCAGGCAATCCCTCTGCTCGCAAAGCAAATCCAGGAGTCTGCGACCTGTGTCGGCAAGTACCCATTGCAGCATGTGCTTGGATATGGTCAATACGCGACAGTGTACGCTTCGTCGATCCCCGAGGCGCCGCATCTCGCCATCAAAGCGATCGACAAAGACAAACTGGTCGACTTGGTCGCGCTGGTCCGCATCAATTCAGAGATTCTGTCGCTGAGCGACCCCAGTCTCCAACACCCTGGGATTCTCGCGATGAAGGACGTGATCCATACGAGCAGGTACATTTACTTGGTAACGGAACGCGGTGGGAAGGATTTGTTTGACCACTTTGGCGTCCGACAAGAGGGTCTAGGCGAGGACACCATCAAACCGCTGATGCTGAAAATCGCCCAGGCCGTCCAAGTCCTTCATCGCCACAATTACTGCCATCGAGATCTGAAGCCGTGAGTGTCTATCGTTCTCTCATGTGCATATCGCTTGCGTCTCACAGTTTGGAACGGATTCGTGGATTTTGTGAGACCAGTGAAAACATTTTATACAACCCGGAAAGCGGACCAGAGCATTTAGTGAAACTCATCGACTTTGGACTCTGCACGAAAGCAGTGAGCTCTCCGGACCATATGCTGCATGATTTCTGCGGGAGTCCCGGCTTTTTCGCACCGGAAATCCTATTGCACGAGTGCTACGACGGTATGAAAGCCGACGTGTGGAGCCTAGGCTGTATCCTTCTCGAGGTACGTGCACTCCTCCTGTCCCAGCGCGGTTCTGTGCGATTGCTGCCTTTCTGCTTGTGCGAAAAGCTAACGCCATGTTTGTTTCCAGTTGGTCATTGGAAACACCATGTTTGTCACGCTTTGGATGGATATGTACGAGCTGGACATCTTGAAAGACCGGAAACAATTCGCGGAGTACGTCAAAGCGGTCAGTATCTACTGTGCTTTTTCGCAACAGTCACGCCAACCTTCCTCTCTCCTGCTGTAGCCCAGCGATTGATTGACCTTGCCTTGTCCTATCTTCCAGGGCATAGCACTCACCCGCGAGCACTGCCACAGCTCCAAATGGGTGCATTCCACGAAACTGCGGCATTTGCTGATGGGGATGCTGTGTGAGAAGCCACAAGAGCGACTCTCGATCCACCAAGTGCTCGATCACCCGTGGTTTCGTGGTGATGCTTGCAGCGAAAGCAATAGTAGGGCAATGACACCAAGCGGACATGCTCTCGTGCACCAAGTGACCCAATCGGACGACTCGACGCTCTCATCACCTCCACCAGCAAGCCATCGCTCGCCCACAAAGGTGAAATCCCATTCGACCTCTTCGACCTCCACTATTTCGCCATTCCCGGACGGCAGCAGTGCTCGTCCTCTTCGAGAAAGCGCGCTCGCTCGACCACTTTCAGCAGATACAGACCACGGGTCCTCACCCCGATACTCGAGATCGTCTGGTCAGTTCGCTGCAGCAGCAGTTCGTTCCCCATATTCACCGGGTATCGGTGGTGGTGGTACGCTTGTGTCGCCCGCACCACATAGCACCAAGACACCAGCGACCGTGAAAGTGTGTCTGCCGAGCCTATCCCCGGAAAAACCTTCTGGGAGTCGCTCCCCCGAGAGAACTTTTGCGAAACGAAGCCACGCATCGTCCCACCAGAACGAGTGACACCCTGGATCTTACAACTGCAAAGCCATACCAAGGACATCTGCTTTCCGAGCTATCTATCTATTCACGAGGTGGTTTAATAGACAAAAACAAGCCGATGTTTTGCTTATACGAAATATCTATCTCATCCGGGCTCCCCCCTCCTGCCGGCGGCGACATTACAGCAAACTCGGCACGGCATCCAAGAGCGTTTGGGCTTCCTGCAGCAGCTCGGCAAGAGGGTCCACTTCAGCGCGATGACTCTCCATGAAACTCCGCACATCCTGCGCAGCCTCTTTCAAACGCATCTGGCAATCCGGGAGCATCGTCTCGGTCTCCACGAGCACTTCCTCTTGCTTCTTGATGTCGTACTCGTCTTTCCCATCGGCGCGCATTTTCTCAATCTTGAGCAACTGCGCAGTGTGCTCCTTGCCGTAATACTCGAGATCTTTCTTCACCCTGTCGGTAACAGCAACAGCACGGAATCTTATCGGTACGACCGCGACGATCTCTAGTTTTTACGGTGCGTGCACGTTTACAACACACGCGGACGTACCTGCGGAGCGTGCCAACTTTGATCTTGAATTGTCGCTCTGCCATGCTCGCTGCTTCTTTTGTTGTTGTTGTTGCTTTCGCTGTTTCCGTTGCAGAATGTGACGCCTTTTTGGGTCGTCAAAAGCTGCCAAAATACCGGTACAATGCCGACTCCAATGCGGTATGATGTCTTTTGTTTCTTTTTGGCAGAGCATGAAGTTCGCACTCACTTACATCCGCGCATGCGATAAGTTCGAGAAAGAGTCCACTATTAACGAGGCATACGGTGGTGCTCACACATTTGCTCTCGAAATGTCGGTCGGTATTTATTTACTTGCTCCAACCGAGAACGATGGGGACGTACTTGGAGGACTACCTCGAGAGCATGTACATGCTGCCGTCCGAGATCAAACGCAACTTTGATCTCATGCGCGAACTCGACAAGGTAGCGTGTGTGTGTGTGTGTGTCCACACCACCGTTTGGTGGCGTTTTCTCTACTAGACAGAACGGAAGAAGAAACAGGTCGTAATGGCATATTCTCTTTCTTTCGTGCAGACATCGTACCCGTTGATCGAAGAGCTCAAGAATGCGCACAAAGAGTACCTGTTGGCGGCGAGGAAGAAAGTGATGGCGCGATGTGCCGAGAAAGCCAAAAGCGAGCCAGACGAGCAGGAGCTGCGCGAGTTGGTGGAAGCCGATGCGACGCTCGAGTTCCTCAAAGCCAAGCACCAGCGTGTGATCCAGAAACTGGACGAGAAGATCGCGATTGCGGCGCAGTCCTACGATATCGTCGACCACCATATCCGTCGCTTGGACCAGGACCTCGATGCGTATGCAGCGCTTTTGAAGCAAAACGGCGAGTTTGAAGAAGAGAAAGCGCTCAAGAAACCCAAGACGAAGCACGTCGCGACGCAGCAGCAGGTGCCCGTTGTGGTCGCGACGACCAAGAGTAGTAAGCAACAGGCAGCGGCGACAGCAGCGGGTGCTTCCGGATCCTCTTCGACTGCGAGTACAGCGACGGGAGCGACGACCGGTTCCGGAAGAAAACGATCCGCGACAGAAGCTGCATTGGACACCTCCGTTGCGGTAAAGTGTTTCGTATGCATTCGTGTCGGTCGAATGGGATGTTACTGACCGAGCCGTGGGTTCGATTGGTCTTTGTTTTGTTTGCATGTGCAGCCTGCGTCGCTGCCGATGGTTGCGGAAGATCTTCCGATTGATCCGAACGAGCCTATTTATTGCCACTGTCGCCGCGTCTCGTACGGCCAAATGGTGGGGTGTGATAACGACGACTGTAAGTACGAGTGGTTCCATTTCGAGTGCGTGGGGCTCACCGATCAGCCAGCAGGCAAGTGGTACTGCAGCGACTGCAAATCGGCTTTAGGGATTAAGTAGAAGAGGAAGGAAAAGCAATGGACACGGAGTCCAAAGCGCCGGCATGTCTACCGCGACCACCACCGACATTGCCATGGCAGCAGAATCGTCAAGAAAACAGAGAAAGACGCCAGTCCTGTCTATTAAATATACAAACATGCGCTTGACCTCGCTGTCAAAAAGCTCGCTGACACAATGTTGCCAACAGCAGCTCTTTTACCTAGCCAGAGAGGCTGGTGAGAGACATTCGTCCGCTGCTGTGGTCTTGGATGGACAGGCGCGTGAGCGAGAGGCGCTCAAAGCTGAAGTCAGGAGTTGGCGCCGTGAGAAACTCGAGTACTTCCAAATGGCCGAATTCAGCCGCTCCCAGCGCCACCGACGCTCCGTTTGTCGTGACGGCGTTCAAGTTGGCGCCTTGCTCGGCTAGAAACTCGACGACGTCGAGATGTCCCATCAACGCGGCGATCCAGACGGGAGTCGCACCATCTTGGTCGGAGGCGTCGACGTCTTCTCCATCCCAGACCAGCTGCTTCACGGTCTCGAGGAATCCGTAAAATGCTGCAAGGTGCAATGCTGTCGTTCGCTTTGGGTGGAAAGTGCGCACGAGTTCGTCTTCATTCTGGTCGTGGAAGCATATCTCTGCCAGCGTCCCCATGTTGCTGCTGTTGCCAGATGCTGAGAGATCGGCTCCATGCCGAAGTAGGTATTTCATTGCGTGCGACTGGCCATTCCTCAACGCGACAAGGAGCGGTGTTGCACCCGCTCGATCGCACGCGTTAGGCTTTGCTCCACTCGATAGCAGCGTGCCGATGACTCGAATGTGACCACGTTCAGCGGCAAGATGAAGCGGAGTGGATCCGTTGGATGCCGTGACAGCGTGGACGTCGGCGCCAAACTTGAGCAGAGAAGTCACACCGGACTGCCACCCTTTTTGCGACGCGAGATGCAGCGGCGTTAACCCCTCGGGAAGGAGTCGACCTTCCAGTTCTTCCCCACCAGATTCGACCAACCCAAGCAGCTCATGCAGCAAACTCAAGTTCGAGTCCTGACACGCGGTGTGCAGTGGGGTGCACCCGTCCGGCGTCGATGCCAACACCATCGTCATTCCCGTTGGACTCTCGGGTTGTGTCCCGCAGCTGCTCACCAGACTGTCGCGGTGGTTGTCTTTGCAGGCACATCGACGCAGCTCACTGGACTCTGCGCAGCAATCGCTTGTGTGACTGGTGTATGCGTCTGCTTTCGTCGCGACACCAGTGCTCGAGGAGACCAAGTATTTGACTGTGAAGGGATCTCTCCCCCACACAAGAGCGAACAGCCACGTTGTGGTCTTGTTGCTTCGAGCACCATAGTCCAAGAGCGTCTTCGCGATCCTGAAGTGGCCGCGCATCGCTGCACATCGCAATGGCGTCGCGTGGTCTCGTTTCCTTCGCGGCTTCACTTTGGAGCCAGAGGTGAGCAAGAACACCACGATCTTCATGTGGCTCCGCTCGATCTGCTCATGGCGGGAGAGCGGCAGCGTGAGGTGGTAGTCATAATCCGCAGCGTAGTGCAGCGGTGTCATGCCGTGCGCGTCGCGAGCATGGACATTCGCATGCTGCCGCTCGACCAGGAACTGCACCATGTCGATGTGACCGTGACGGGCTGCGAAATGCAATGGCGTCACTTTCCGACAGCGCGTCTTTTGGTTCACGTCCATCGCGACCACCGACACCAAGAACTTGGTGAGCGGGAGGTATCCATACTGCGCTGCGAGATGCAAGCACGTGCCGACGTCTCGACGATCGATGGCGCACGGTGCGCTGGTGCTCGCGCCTTTGGAAACCAGCACTTGCACGACGTTGAGGTGGTTGGCGCGGATTGCCGCCAGCAGCGGCGTGTAGTTGTCTGCGTTCCTGGCTTCAATATGCGCTCCCGCGTCCAGCAAACACGAGACCACGCGAGCATGACCCTTTGTCGCCGCCAAATGCAGTGCGGTGTCCTTCACATCGAGCACACGCACATGGAGATCTGCGCCGCGGGCGATCAGGTAGTCGACGACGTCGAGATGCCCTTCCAGCGCTGCTCGATGCAGCGGCATCGTCCCCATCAAGTCGACAGTGTTGACGTCGCAGCCAGTGTGTTCGATCCAGTGGCGCACATGTTCGAGTCGACCTTGCATGGCTGCGATTGTCACGGGTGGTGGTGGGATCCTGGATCCTCGTCGACTTCCATTCCGTGCTGGCGTCTCCATGGGCTGCTTCTGGTGAGCAGGAGCTGCATGTCGGTGGGTGCAGAGGTCACATGGGACGTGCATGTGTGATTGGATCACCCGTGAGTTGATCATGGTGAGAGGAAGGACAACAAAATCGAAATATGCACACGGACAGAGAATGAACAGCCACAACGAGCACAGCAATGCAGCAAGAAAATGCAGCAGTGCTCGTGGTGGGTGGAGCTGGAAAGAACGACACTGAAACGCTGCGAAGTCGAGCGACAGCGCAACGATCCAGACACGGACAGACACAGAAGCGCAAACGCCACGAGCGGTGCTCACACCACACCACCACGTCGTTCGAAAATTAAAGAAGGAAAGAAAGACGATGCCGCGAAAGAAAAAAGAAAAAAGAAGAGGTGCCGACATAATGAGCGCATCTGCGTTCGATTTGTTGTTGTTGGTGGTGGTTTGGTGGCAACGTGGGAGCATTGGGTGGAAAATGGGTGTGGGAGATGAGAATGTCGAAAGGGAGGAGAAAGAGCCTGGAGAAAGAGGAAGAGAGAGAGAGAGAAAGTAGGCGTGATGGAGGTGTGTGGAGATAAATAGATCGATTTGACGCACTGGAACGCGACCTCAATTGCAAATCCTTCCGGCAAAACCCATGGATTGATGCCGCGCACTCGCCACGAGCGACTTCCTCCCTCACAACATATTCAGCAATGCACGCATCACTCTTCTGAGTGGGATCGCGGCAGTGATATGATAGCAGGAAGAACAAGGCAGAGGTGCACGGAACATGATGATGATGGCAGAGAGAAGAAGAGCTCGCGTACGAAAAGTGGCGCATATCGCCAACAGCTACATAGGCAGGTATCGCTTGCATGGCAGATTCGCTAACTGAGCATACACAGTATCAACAAAAATGCCACTCTTTCCATGTTGCTTCTTTTGTCCTTCCATAAAAATTTCGACAATAGGTACACTTTGGGAAGCGACCTGCAGTATAAGAAAGGGGAAAAAACAAAGTTGGGGGGGGGAGTTGTATGTATTTGCGCATAAAAAGGGGGAGAGTCATCCTCTCTCTCTTTCTCCGTCTCTCGAAGCGATTGCATGCACTTTCCCGATCTCTTCTGGCAAAGCCGTTCTCCTCGCTCGTTGCAGCCGCACCTTTGTCTAAATGGCACTATGCACTGCTGCAGAGTGCAACGGCTCGCCTCGCATCCCTGCTTTCCAAGCTAAAACGTCTCCGAGGCGTTGAAGGCTTTTTCAAGTGGGTGGGGACGAGTGATGAGGTCGAAACGATCTTGGCCAACGCCGATCCACTTGATGTGCGTGCCGAGCAATTCTTCGACGCGCAACACGTACTTTTGGGCGGCGACAGGCAGCTCTTCGAACGTCTTGCACTTGGAGATATCTTCGTCCCAGCCGTCCAGCACCTCGTACTCCACGACGGACTCTTCCAGCAATTGCAGGTTCGACGGCATCCCGCCAAGCTTCTTGCCGTTGTGCCAGTACGCCACACCGATCTTGACCTGCTTCAAGCCGGTCAGCACGTCCAACTTGGTCAAGTTGAGCTCGGTGAAGCCGTTGACCATGTTCGAGTAGCGCATCTGCGGGATGTCGAGCCATCCACAACGACGAGGACGACCCGTGGTGGTGCCGAACTCCGCGCCAACGCTCCCCAAGTGCGCACCGATGTCGTCGTTCAGCTCCGTTGGGAAGGGACCTTCACCGACACGCGTGCAGTACGCCTTGACGATACCGATGATACCGTTCAAACGGTTTGGCGAGATCCCGCCACCGGTGCACACCGAACCGATCGACGGATTCGACGACGTCACGTATGGGTAGGTACCGAAATCGATATCAAGCATCGTAGCGTTCGCGCCTTCAACGAGGACACGCTTCCCAGCGATGTACGAGTTGTTGAGGTACTCGATCGTATCAACAGTGAAGCTCAGGATGTACTCCTTCATCTGACGGTACACTTCGATTTCCGCATCGACGTCGACGTCCAAGTCCGGGTAGTTGTCCTTGTAGAACTTGACTTGGTCGCGCAGTTTATCGGAGAAGTCGTCAAAGTAGCGCAAGTCCCCCACACGCACACCGTTACGGAGCATCTTGGACGAGTACGCTGGACCGATCCCCTTCTTCGTCGTACCGATCTTGTTGCGACCACGACGCAACTCGTTCAAGCCGTCGATCTCTTGGTGCAAGTCGAGCACCATGTGGGCTCGATCCGAGATGAGGATGCGGCCTTCGTAGTCGACACCCATGCGCTTCAGCTCTTCCAATTCGAGCAGCAAACTCGGCAAGTGCACGACGACACCGTTCCCGATGATGCACACCGCGTTCGGGTTCAAGATACCCGACGGCACCAAGTGGAACTTGTACTTCTTGCCGTTGTGCACGATGGTGTGCCCGGCGTTCGCACCACCGGCGACACGCGCGATCACATCGTACGATTGCGACAGGTTGTCGACAAGCTTCCCCTTGCCTTCGTCACCCCACTGAGCACCGAGCACGACGTCCACGCCGCCGTTGAACCCGTCGTGGTGACGCTTTGGGTTCGCCACCGCGCTCTCAATGCGGTTCAGCTTGGCGACGACTTCCTTGAGCATCGCTTGGGTCTGCACATCGCGTGCGACGGGTGCTGGCGCAGCTTCACAGTGCGCGTCGCTGCTGTGCGCAACACCAGCGGCAAGCGCCAACGCACCACCGACAGCCAACGCCCACTTCTTCTTGCTCTCGTTGCTGCTCGACGCTTGTTGACTTCCTTCCAGTGCAAGAGCCGCACGCAGCGACGCCGAGGCGTGCGCATTAGCGTAGCTCGCAGTGCGCCAGTGCGCCGCGACGCGCGTGGCGGCGCTTGTCACCTTCTTGACGGCGTCCATCCGCATCTTTTTCAAGATTCCGGGCAACTCCTGCAAGCCTCACAAATTGGGGGAGTTTCGAGGCCACCGTCGGCGCAAGAGCTATACGGCCCGCGCTCTTCCACCCATTCTTTTTCGTTTGCTTGGTGCGTGTTTGAAAGGGGGAAGTTGTCAGGTACGTTTATGCGACATGCGCCGACTGTCGTGAGTGGCACCACCCATTATCTGATACCAGAGAGCCAACGAGACCTCTCCAAATGGGTGTCGTATGGTTTTCGCATTCTCATCGGAAGCATTCACACGATTGCATTCGTTTTCGAGAGGGTGTACACGATATAGCCAGGGAATCACACAACCGATACCGATTGCACAACTGGTTATGGAGTCGGTATCGGTAACCGCTCCAGAATACCGGTCTCTCTCACTCTGTCGACTTTTGGAAATGCAACAGCTCACTGAACGGTATCCGATCGAGGTTCATGTTGTAACCTTACTCAGTTCACTCGGTTCTCTGCGCGAATGCTGTCGGGGACATCGATGCGGATCGATAGCGACGCGCTCTCGTCGCCATCCGTACGGCAACTCCACACGGGTTTCGGCGTGTTTTTCGCTTCGTGTCGTTGGTGGAGAGCTTCGAAATTGACGACGAGGTTCCCCGGTGCTTTCCCGAGCAGCGCAAGGTCCAGGATCGCACCATACCCGATGCAGCCTGGATCGAAGCTACTGCTCGAATAGTTACTGCTGCTGCTGGTCGATTGAAACAACGAGATGTTCGTTTTCGAAGGACGGGTGTAGGCTTCGAATTGAGTCCAGTCGCTCACACGCGCAAACGTCTGAAGCAAACTGTAGTAGTAGCGCTTCTCCTCGATCTGGAACCGCTCGCGGAGTGCCGGGGGACCCAAGGATGGGTCTTTGCCATTGCTGTGGTAGAGCATGCAGTACCGAAGGAACTCGGTCATGGTCATGCGATGCACACAGCGTCGAGGGAACATGACCCATATTGGATCCATCCCCAGTCGTTTGATGTTCGCTGCAATTGCTGCCATCCACTCGCGCTGCACGACTGGTGTGAATGGGTCAAGGATGAGGGCGTGGTGACCTTCGCCGAGCTGAATGCAATAGGGTCGCTTCGAGAACTTGCCGACGTAGTCGAGTGGCGCGACACGGAGTCCCTTTGTGAGCGCCACGCTGCCTTTCTTGCGCTTGTCCAAGAACGGATTCTTCGAGTGCGCGAGTTTGTCGGCATCGTGTTTCGAGTACGACAACTCGGTCGCTTCTAATCGGAAATACCGCATGCGCCAGTTGGCTTGGATACTCGCCACCCCTCGAGCACGCTTGTCCATATACCCGTCTCGAATGCACACCTCGGGAGCCGTGTACGAATCGTTCTTCTCCGTCGCGATCTGCAACTCGGTCAACGCAATGTGTTCGGTGATTAGATCCAGAATCCACGCTGGGAAGCGGTGCCGATAGTGTTTCACGATCCCAACGACTTCGACGGCCACTCGAAGCGACTTCTCTATGTGTCGCTCTTTAAACACAAGCGAAAGCAGCAACGTCGCCAGGTCGTCGTACCGTCTCGTGACGGAGTACAATTGGAGGATGCCATGTAGCGCATTCAAGGACACAATGTCATTGTTCACGACGCACTGCTCCGACATGTAGTGGATCCACTGGTTCAGCGCGATCGGCAGCGCGACCAGCTCTTGCGTGAGCACACTCGGCGCCATCGTCTGCGAGAGAAACAGCAGCACATCCATGATCACACCCGTGCAGCCTGTTTTCTCTGCCGCACGCAAAAGCTCGCGCTTCCCCTGCAGCGAGTGCACGAATGGCAGCTGGTACAGATCCCGAAAGCCGCGGACTCGCGGAGTGCTCTGGCGCGGGTGGCCATACTCGTACTCGAACTCGAACTCGTCATGAGCGTCGCTGTCGCCATCGAGGTCTAAATGCACGCACAGTAGCTGTTCGACGACCGCGTCCGCATTGCGCGCCTCCATTGCCAATACTGTTTGAGCGGATTGAGGAATATGGGTGCTGCTGCTGCTCGAGATCGGCAGGATCCGAAAATGAGCTCTTCCTTCATTCGCTCCAGCATGTCAACGACATCTGGATTTTTTAGAAGCGTCACATACAGAAAACGAGGGTGAGTGCTCAATTATTTCCGAGAGTGAGTAAAGTACGCAGACACTTATATCAGGTTCAGAAACTACGAAAGAAAATAAACTCGCTTATGTCCGATCCACATTCATAATATCGAGAATATTTGGCACATATAGACTGTGAAACTGCCATAACATTCACCCAACCAAGTATGTTCGCGCTAATTTCCGAAAGTAACTTTCATTTTGTCCAATTTGGAGTTTGCTTTGAGTTATCAGGGTACGCTCCGTTACACTTTCGGGGTACACTGCTCTCCGATTTGGCGGAAACTTTTCAATCGAACCAAATTGGAGAAAATGTCATGCGCAATGTCTCCTTGTTGGATAATGTGCTGCTGGAATAAACCATCTCAACATTTGGGATACACCCTTACTTCTTCTTTTTCTTCTCACCTTTGGACTCGGGTTTGCTTTTCTTTTGGTCGTCTGCTTTCGTTGCTTTGGTGGCTTTCTTCTTCTTCTCTTTCTTGTCCTTGGATTTCGTGCTTTTCGTATCCTTGGCTTTCTTTTTATCCTTCTCCTTCGCTTGCTCTTTCTTCTTCTCTTTCTTCTCACCCTTCTTGTCTTTTGCTTTCTTGTCCTTGTCTTTGCTTTTCTTGTCCTTGTCGGACGCTTTCGTCTTCTTGCCTGCGACGGTGGCTTTAACGCCGACGACCTTGCCTTTCTTCTTCGACTTCTTCTTGTCCTTGTCCTTCGCGTTATCGTACGTCTCGCGCCAATGCTCATCGCCTTCCTGCACTTTCTTGCCTTTCAACTTGCGGCGCATGCGCTTCATCGCATATCGCTCCATGGCTGCACGCTTTCGGCGCTTGCGCCATTCCATGAAGAAACCGATAAAGAGCACTCCCACAGCGCTCGAAATGCCAATGATAAGTGCCCACGGCAGCTTGGGGACATAGACCCAAACGTACTCGTTGCGGTTGAGCTCGAACTCCTTGTCGACATTGCCCGCAGGGTCCAACGCGCGCACGCGGAATCGATACTTCCCTCCATCAAGCCACTTGAGGAAATCGACCTCGCCCAAAGTACGCGTCCAGTTGCGTACGACGAGCATCTCGACCATATTCATCACGTGGTACTCAAAGACGCATCCAGGTTTGTCGCTTTCGAATTTGAACACGGTATCGGAGCTCTTTGTGGGGGGTACGAGCGTGAATTGCGCTTTTGGACGGCGCTCGTCGCGATACCAGACGTCATTCTCAAAGTAATCTGGGCTCGTGAGACCGCCAAACACAAACACTTTACGCTGAAACACGGTGCCAGCATGACCCGTGCGCGGAGAAGGGATCCACTTACAGATGCTCTCCTGGGCATCATCGAACACGTCGCGAAGGATCTGCACCTGATCGATGCCTTTGACGTCGGGCCATTTCTTGCGCTTCGTCTTCGAGTCGATCACCATGGTTCCCACATGCGAACACCCATCCCAAGAAGTGGTAGCTGCCGCAGAGGCTTTGTCCGCATCGGATTCCCCGTTTTCTCCTTGAATCACGTTCTGGTTTGCATACTCCTGACCTTCGTACACATCGGCGCTCACGGTGCACGTTGCCACGACTTGCTTGGCCAATGCGATGTAGTCGCAAATCGGCATGCTCTCGCGCAGTCGGATCGTGAGATCGAAGGAGACACTGGTGAGATCGGTGATCGTGTGGATACCCGCTGCGTTCAGCGCAAGTACATCCTGACCCAGCATCCCGTGCAAGTAGCTCACGCTGCTGAGCGGGGTCAGATACTCGGCAGCATCCGTGCTTTCCGAGAAATCCTGGACCCAGTCCGTGGACCCACCTTTCCAGGTCCAGACATCCTCCAGCGTTCGCTCTTCGTCCTCTCCGTTCATCAGCACCAAGTCGTCGTCCATGTCCTCTCCCGAGGTCACATCGGTCGACCCGGGTAGCACGAGCACGACATGCTTCGATCGATGCGACCACGGCGCCTGCTCCGCTTGCACGCTCCACAGCGATCCATTGGAGCTCACCCAGACGTCATTGAGTAGATTCCGTGTCCCACTATCCAGCGAGTCGCCCGTTCGACCGCCAAAGATGTACAACATCGATTTGAACGACACCATCGCATGTTCGCCACGGGGGGAAAATGCAGCATGGAGCTTGAGAAGCGTCCAGGTCTGTCCATCTTTGGACGTCCACATATCGTTCATGTACGCGCGGTACCCACCGCCACAGGCAAACTCGTCCCCCGACGGTCGCTTGCGCGCATTTTCTTCCACGCCGCAGTTCCCTAATTGCACGAGCGCGTACCCTCCGGACAAGTAAAAATCGCCTTCGTGGATCGCGACGGCGTGGAATTCGCGTGGGGACCACATGTTGCACACACAGTAGCCTGCACTCGTCGCTTCGTCGAATCGGCACGAACTATCCCCCTCGCACTGGTCGTCGGTCTCGCACTGGAACATACTCGAGCCAGCTTTGTGCACGAGCTCGGCTTGGGGAATCAAGCAACCGGGGGTCACGAGCTTCCAGGACGCACCGGCATCGCTGCTTCGCCACACATCGTTCTTAAGGACGGTGAACTCGCGCCAACGTGCATTCCTAGGTCCGATCGTGCGCAGTCCACCTCGCAGCTGGTCTTCGGGGACGGGGAAATGCTCGCGCGCTCTCCCTCCAATGACATAGAGCTCGTTGTTGAATGTCGTCGCGACGAAGTTGCGTCGCGGAGAAAACATGTTATCGGATAAATACGCGCCAGGCGGCTTCGACGCATCCTCGCAGCCAGTCACAGGCGCCACGGCCCACGGTGCCGACGCGCACGCGATCCATTCTCGATACGTCACTCCGCGGGGAGGACGTTTGCCCGAATTCGTCTGCAACCACGTGATGTTCGCGATGATCTGCGGCAGCGGGTCCCCCCACTTGGTGGTCTTGAGGATGTTCGTCTCGACATCCCACTGGATCCCCGTCGTCGCCCACACATCGTTCTTGAGGTTGCCTCCGCCCGGGTACGCGCGCAGATCCTGCTGACCCTGCACATTCGAGTCGCCACCGATCATGAACATGCGCGCCTTCTGACCTGTCGAGCGTATGTACTCGTCGCTGAAATCGAGAGACGCGACTGCGTGGCCATGGCGCTTCGTCCAGGGAGTGATCTCCAGTACGACCGCATTCGTGTGGCGTTTGCCGCTCACTTGGGCCCAATTCGCAGCGAATGCACCTGTCGGGAAAACCACCACGACGATGGCAGCGATCGTGCTGCAAACGACGAACAAGAGATGCCAGCGATGCGGGCTCGCTGGATCATTTCGCATGTGCGCTGCGCTCTACTGTGTGTGTGTGTGTGGGTTCGTTCGTGCGAGGAGCGCGACTGCGCATATGGACCTATGCACGCACACGCACACATCGGCGATGAGCTCTTGGGGGAGAATGCGGAATCGCATGTTGCCATTTCTGTCAGACATGCATTCCAAAATAGCTTTTTTCAGGTCTAAAATTGGAGCATGTGTACCATGGCACAGTGTACCGCTAGAGACGGTACAGTCACATCCATCTCGCTGTTTTTAGACGCAACGATACACCTATTTAAACCTCTTTGTTTCTTGCTGTTTTCTGCTCGAGTGAATCATTTACCCTTTATAAAGGGTGTGCAAATGGGAATTAAGACACACATGGTCACTAGATAGCAGCCGTTCGCACCAAAAGCAGACAGAATACAGACGACGCTTTTCTCGATCAAGACGAAACTCGAACAATTGAATCATCAATCGCATCAAAATGGAGACGCGCCGCAGCACGGGACTCACAGCGACCAAGCTGCACATTCTCGATCGACCGCTCAGTCGCGGCAAGAATGAGGTGCGTCCCACTACACACACTTGTATTTACGCTAGTGCTAGTGATGACTGTCGTCGACTGACGCTGCTGTGTGCTATGTTTGTGGATGAGTACCTCAGGTCAGCTTGAGCGCATTTTCATTCATGTTTTCGGAAATGGTGCAGTATTTCCAGGGTCGCGTGCAGAATATCTCGGACCTGGAGAACAGGTCAGAGCTCGCTGAGTACTGCTGCAGTAGTATCGACGCTGTATCTAATGTTGCCATGCTGATTGTGTATATGCATCGCAGACTGGAGGACGCGGGTTTTGGCGTCGGTGTGCGCGTGGGCGAGCTGTTGTGCCACCGCGAGAAGGCGGGGCGCCGCGAGACGCGACTCATCAATATGCTGCAGTTTATTGTATCCACGTGCTGGAAGGCGCTGTTCGGGAAGGCCGCCGACGCACTAGAGCGAAGCACGGAGAACGAAGACGAGTACATGATCCACGAGCTCGAGCCGCTCACGAACAAGTTTATTTCCGTGCCGCCCGACCTCGGACAACTGGATTGCGCCGCGTACATCGCCGGGATCATTCGAGGCGTGCTCACCAGCAGCGGGTTCCCGGCGCACGTGACGGCCCACGCCGTGGAAGTCGGCAACGGCCAGCGCGACAAGACGGTCTTCCTCATCAAATTTGACGAGAACGTGATGCGCCGCGAGCGGGTGTTGACGTAAAAAAGCTCTTCTTGTCTCGCGCGGACTAGCACCATGAGACGGAGGCGAAGGTACGGGCTTTGGTGTTGTTGGTTTAAAAGACGTTTAAATAGACTTATGTCTTGTATTTTTTGTTCTCTCTCTCTCTCTCTTGGATAAAGGTCCTTCTCTAGGACTCTCACTGCTTTCTCACTCACACCATGGAGTCCCCTCACATGCGCACATCGCCGTCGGCGCCAACACCGGAGAGGACCTGCTGCTGGCCCCATGTCGCGTAGTCGGCGCGTTCACTGGCTTTGTATTCGTCGACCATGTTCTGCACGACCTCTCGTGCGCTATCGAACTCCTCGAGCGAGTCGGCGAACATCGGCTGCTTCTTGTAGTTGTCGATGAACGCCTTGTGCTTCATTAATCGATCGTACTGCACCAGAGTGCGTTGGAAAAGCTATTTGCAACATGGAATGACACACTCACACAAAAGTTAGAAACACAACGCGATATGAATGCGCAACATGCATGGCTCTCCCCCACTTACGCTTCCGATGCTTGTGTGGTTGGCGAGCATGAGACCGCTGACTTTGTGCGCCGTCTCGACGTAGGGCGATTTCCGGGAGAGAGCGACCTGGATCGACGCGGGTCCCCACGGGATGAAACGCACTAGTTTGCGTTCGCGAATGCGCTGCAACGACTTGTGCACCTGCGACGGGTCGACGTCGCCTTGAATGATATTGAGGATCGACACGTAGCAGCCTTTTTTCGTCGAGGTGGACACCATGATGTTCTTTGGCTGCAGCAGGCGACGCATGACATCGAGCACCGTGGTTTTCCGCACGGCAGACACTTGGGCGTCGATCGTGAGCGGCGTGTACCCCGTCATCAGGAAGTGGCATCGTGGCGTGGGGATCAACGACGCGACCAAGCCAATCAAGTCGTTGTTCATGTACCCAGGGTACCGCAGCGTCGTCGTCGACGCGGCCATGACGGTCGACACCAACGAGTTCAATTGCGACACGGTCGGGTTCTCCACGCGAAGGCGATCGACAGCGATGCGGTTGAGCGCAGTGTTGTCCAGCACCACGACGCAATCCGCATTCAGCACCAGGCGCTTGAGCGTCAAGATCGAGTTGTACGGCTGCACAACGACGTCGCTCTGGAAGTCCGCTTGGTTCGGGAACACCGAGTACGTCTGGATGAGCTTTTTCGGGAAATGATCGTTCAAATTCTCTAGCAAGTACGAACCCATCCCCGAGCCCGTCCCGCCGGCGATCGAGTGGCACAGCACGAACCCTTCCAGCGAGTCCGAGCCATCGGCTTCGCGGTCGATCATCTCCATGAGCAAGTCGTGGTGCTGCTCACCCTGATGGTACCCGGACGCCCAATTGTTGCCGGCACCGCCGCCGTCTTTCGACGTGAAGAAGTTCTCGGGGTTGTACAGGTTGCGGTACCCAGAGTTGAGGATCGAATTGATCACGCGCGGCTCCAAGTCCATGAGCAGTGCGCGCGGGATGTAGTGCTCGTCGTCTGCCTGGTAGAAAAACACATCCTTGCGGTCGTGACCCTGGGTCGCGTAGTCGTGCACGATGCCATCGGCCGAGATGCCGTGCTCGGCGCACAGCTGCTTCCAGAACTCGGCGCCGACCTGGTTGCCGCACTGGCCGACCTGCAGGGTAATGATCTCCCGCGGCATCGTCGACAAAGAGCTCTTTCGATGCGATCCACTCTGCTGTTTAATGCGAGGACAAGAAATGCCCGCCAAAAAAGAGGCAAAACACACACAGAATCCCTCGCAATAGTGCCATGTCCGAAAAGAATGGGATGCAAAAAAAGCAGGATGTGCTGTGTGGAAAGAAATGCCATAACCAGGTGCATGGAAGCAGACATCGATCCGAAATACGGTGCACTCGGTGCTCAGAGAGTATGGAAAGTGAATGGATGGACAAAAAGAGGTAGATTCTGCGATTGATTACGACGTCATAAGGAGCTACAAAGCGACCACAAGCGCTCAAGATCATCACCGAAGTTCCTCCCAAAGTTCAGCAGCGGCATCTTTGGCTCCAGAAAGAGGTTTCCGACGGGCTGAACCGATCTGCATACCAGAGACAGCGAACTCGCAGCAGCGCTCAACGCAAGTCAGGCACGCGTCATCGTCGTCACCTCACTCCCTCAAAACCCGTCTTCCCTCCTTCTTGCCAACCACAATGGCCACGACTGCGATGAAGAACGCGACCAAGAAAGCGCCGACGGCGATCGCCATGATGAACATGGGCGGTCCATCGACGCTCCCGGAAGTGCAGGACTTCCTCACGAACCTGTTCACGGACCCAGAGATCATCCCGATGGGCAAAATGCAGAAGCTCGTGGGACCGTGGGTCGCGAAGAACCGCACGCCAAAGATCGCGGACCAGTACGCTGCGATCGGCGGTGGCTCGCCCATTTTGAAGTGGACAAACATCCAGGGCGAAGAAATGTGCAAGGTCTTGGATGAGATCCGACCAGAGGTATGTGTCGATATGCTTGATCGCATGGTGTGTTGCATGGGCAACATTGGTTCCTCGTGGCTCGAGTATTGACTGCTGTTGTCGCACAGACCGCTCCACACAAGCACTATGTGTTTTTCCGATACGCCAACCCATTGACCGAAGCGTCGCTGAAGCGAATGAAAGAAGACGGTGTGACGCGCGCCATTGCGTTCTCGCAGGTACGCATGCAGCGCACCGCTCTACATGTGAGGATGGTCGCTGACTTTGATATGTGCGAATGAATGGCGCAGTACCCTCAATGGTCTTGCACGACCACGGGGTCCAGTATGAACCACTTGTGGCGGGAACTGGACCGTCTGGACATGACGGACGATTTCCAGTGGTCGCTCATTGACCGATGGAACACACACCCTGGGTACATCTCTGCGGTGGCGAACCGAGTGCGTCAGGGCTTAGAGCAATTTGCACCGGAAGACCGCGACAAGGTGATTGTGATGTTCTCGGCGCACTCGGTGCCAATGAAAGTGGTCTACAAGGGCGACCCGTACACGAAAGAGATTGCGTCGACGGCCGAGCGCGTGATGGAAAAGCTTGATATCCAGAACGCGCACATTCTCGCATGGCAATCAAAAGTGGGCTACTTGCCATGGATGGGTCCCAGCACGAGCAACGTGATCAAGGGTCTTGGCGCGCAAGGACACAAGTGCGTTCACTGGTCTATTGCGCATGTCTTTCTCCCTCCCATGCCATCCTGGATTCTAATGCTCGTGTGCATTGTGTTGTGTGTATAGGCACGTGCTGACTGTTCCCATCGCGTTCACATCCGACCACATTGAGACGCTGTTTGAGATCGACATCGAGTACGCCGAAGAGGCCGAGGAAGCCGGTATCGAGCACTTTAAGCGCTGTCCGTCGCTGAACGACGAGCCGTTGCTGTTCAAGGCCATGGCGGACATCGTCAAGACCCACTTGGACACGAAGACGCTGCACTCCCCACAGTACCCACTGAACTGTCCCGCGTGCGTAAACCCGATGTGCCGAACGATCAAGAACCCGATCAAGCCATACCACAAGCTCATCCAGTCGGAGAAATAAACACACAAACCTCCACACACACAAATAGGACAAATAGGGCATGTAAATGACGCGCGCGCGAATAGAAAGATACTTTTTTTCCAATCTGGTTGATGATCGTCATTTATGATGTGTTTGTTACCTGCACATCATGGACGTACTTAGTGGAGTGATCGCTGTCAGCATCACGAACTTAGTGGATGCTTTTTGAAAAACACACACAATCAAGCATACACAAGAAAAGAAACATGCTGTCATCACGCGAGCGCTTGCAGGAGCGTCAGGGCCAACACGCGCCGCCGCGACACGAGTACCTGCAGCAGCTCGTCGACGAATACCAGCGCAGTCCGCACATGCTTCGCAAGCAAGAGATCGTCGCGAACCTCGCGAATTTCGCGTACGATCCGATCAATTACGGATCGTTTGCGAAACTGCAGATCATGGATTTGTTTCTCGACATTCTGGACGCTGACCACGAAGAGACCAGACGCAACGCTCCAGTCAATCGAGTGAACTCCGGCGCGACAGTGAGTGGGAGTGGCAACGCGCTGAAGAGAGAGCGCGCAATGCAAGACAGCGAGGCGAGTGTGATGCAAAAGTATCAATTGTCCGAGTTCGCGATCGGAGGGATCTGCAACTGTATCGCCGATCCGGTTTTGCAGCACAGTTTCCTCACGGGCGACGGCTTCTCGCTCGTTGAGCCATACATAGTGGACGTCGTGGACTTCCAAGAGCAGTTGCGAGGCAAGCAGCACGCGTCCCGTCTCAACACGATTCTCTCGGCGCTGTCCATCGCATTTTTCCTGTTGGACTCGAGCGCATTCGGCGTCGTCACAACAGGTCCGCTTATGATGCAGATGCAGAACTTAGAGCAGTATCACCCGAATGTGCAGATCGCGAACACGGCAGCAGCTTTCCGCGCTCGTTATGAGGAGCTTCTCAGCGCGCCACGATTACCACCTTCCGAACCGATTCAACCACAATAGCGAACTTAATCACCCCAATTCGTATCTAACCGAGAATCGACTCAGTACCGAATCACAAATTGGTATCAAAAAAGGATCACATTGGTACCAAAAACGATCACAACCAAGATGCCAGCGAATGACGACGACACGCATGTCGCCGAAGACCTCCTCGACATGCTCAAGCTCTTCCTTCTCTCCGTGAACGTGCTGCTGTTTGTTGCAGCTGCGGTGGTGTTCGCGACGTCCCCAAAGCGTCCCGCTTCCGATGCTACTGCTACCGCTGGCGATGGCGCTGTCCCCGCTGTGAAGCACGCGCTGCTTGTGACTGCGCACCCGGACGACGAGAGCATGTTCTTCCTGCCGTTGCTGCATTCGCTCGCCCAGCAAAGCAACGGCACGCCAGACTGGGAAGTGCATCTGCTGTGTCTCTCGCGAGGCAACTTCGACGGTCTGGGCGACATCCGCGAGCAGGAGATGGTGACTTGCGGTGAGTTCCTGGGGATGAAGAAGGCGAACATTCGTGTTCTGGAAGATGCCAAGCTGCAGGACGGGATGCAGGCGCAATGGGACCATGCGCATATCGCACAGCTTGTGCTGGCGTACATTGAAACGCATGCTATCAAGGCGGTACGACTCGTTTTGCTCGAATCGAGCTGTGGGGAGTTTGGTTCGATGGGATCTAATGCTGTATTATGTCTATCCAGGTGTTCACGTTCGATGACTATGGCGTGTCTGGTCATGCCAACCACATCGCCGTCCACTATGGCGTGAAGCAAGCGATCGCGGAGCAGCACAGACGATGCGCAGCTTCAACGGCGACAAAGCCAATGACGGCCGTTCGTGGATGGGCGCTGGAAAGCACCAATATCGTCCGCAAATACATTGGCGTGTGCGATGCGATCGTATCGTCGTGGGCGACAAACCGCGCAAGTCCCAGCAATGGGGCTGCTGCTGCTGACAGTACCGCAAGCGACGCCGCATTTGTGTTTCTGTTCAAGCCGTGGTGGAATTACCACGCGATGGCGCTGCACCACAGCCAGTTTGTATGGTACCGTCGTCTATTTGTCGTGTTTTCACGGTACACGTTTGTGAACACGTTCCAGCCGATGGTCCACAGTAGCTCCACCGCAACAGAGTCTCCCTCGCCGTCCGCAGGTGAGACGAAGAAAACCCAGTGAAAACAAGGTGCTTCCATGCGCGATTCCCAACAACCGTAGCTCGACGTGCTAGACGAAACAAACAGCAGGATGTGCTGCAATGCTGCGCGCTTTTTTCTTAGAATCCACGTCGAATGTCGAGCGTTCGCTTTCGTTTTCCCTTTTTCCCTGCAGCGTATAAACAAAACACACAAAATGGAGCGAGTCAGTACGCGAGTGAACAGACTGGTTTCATCGTCGAACGTACGTAGCTGGGCTTCAACGCGAATGCGCTTTGTGTCGAGGATGGTGCGTTCGTCGTATCGCAGCAGCTCTTGCGCGGTTTGTGGCTCGCGCTGGTGCCGTAACGAGCATCTTTGGGTTTCCAGCGCATCGATCGTCACGCGAGCGTTTGTGCCGCAGGTCAGCACCAACTGCACCTCAACTTCTGCGATGGCTGTGATCTGTCCATAGAATTCTTCTTCAGTGAGTCGCGACGTCAGAATCACAAAGTCATCGACGTGGAACTTCAGAGCGGATGAGTCTGCTCTTTCTGGCTCTGTATTCGCTTCTGCGTTTGCTTCGATAACACAGAGCTCCTGCTTCTCCGCAATCACTTTGGTTGTCACCACTATTTACGACAGAAAACATAGAACATTCAGGATCCGCAACTGAGGGGAAGCAGTCGATACCACAGAATGCTGCTTTGTTTCCGAACGCACCTTTCGAGGACTCGCTGGAGTATTTCTCCATCCGATGCTGGAGCTGCTCGAGTTCCTGGCACACTTCGTCCACAACACGCTTCGCGGGTGGGATCCCGTGCACTAAATGGCGCAAATTGAACGCGTTCTGAGTGCACTGCTGTGCATCTGCCACGACGTGGAGCAGCGCGTGTCGCTGCGCTGCTGCCGACGCACTCACTGGACTTGTCCACGGTGTGTTCTCCAGTTTCCTCCGCTTGCTGCGGATATGGTTTCTCTGGCGCTCGCGGAGTAAAAGAGCGGGGGACGCATGGGCTTTCCGCGCACTCAGCGTCGTTAACCGCGTTTGCACCTGCCGCAGCTTTGTGTGGGCATCCTTGAGCAGCTGCTGCTTCAACTCCTGTCGCTGCGCCTGGTATCCCCCAGAACAACGGATCAGCAGCATTATACGAGTTATGGCGACTGCGCTATGTAGACTCTCTCTCTTACACGCACACACACACAGCGTCAAGACACCACCATACCTGATGCACATCTTCAGCCTGCTTGAGCTCAAACTCGAGCAGGTCGAGCCCGTTGCGCTTGTTGAGCTGCAACTGCACCATCGCAGCTTCGGTCTCCCACCCTTTCTCGTCTTCAAACGGGATGCAGCGCACGACAAACGCTTCGAGCGTGCCGCGCATGAGCTCGTCGTGCTGCTTCTCGTTGCGGTCGATGCTTTCCTGGTACAGCTGGCGCTCGAGCTCCAGCAATTCCCGCACATTGAACGACGCACTAGTGCTGCTGCTCGCCATCGTCGTTAATGACAAATTTTCTGTCGACTTGTTGCTGTGTTTGCTGTCTTTGCTACCACTGCAAATCGCACTTAGTGGTCACATTGTTGAAACCGCAGAAAAGGAAAAGAAAAGCGCGCCAAAATGCTACCGTAAAGCGACAACAAAAGTCCGACCATGCGAACTTACTGTAAAGTACGGATGACAACCACTTGACAGAAGTGAGTCCAAGCTAAGTTCCTATTCATTTCACTTTCCATCACGTCACTAAAGCGAGGTAAACACTCCAGCGAAACGCAGCGCCAGTTTCCGAAAGATTCCCGTACTTTACCGTCTCCAAACTCCATGTAAACTACATTCTTGCTCATCTGGGTAGTTTTCTCGCTAAAATAATCCAACGCCGAACGAACTCCCCAAACAGACAGCACAAATAAAGGCAGAAGAAAGAAGCTCAGAAGGGGAACATGCGGATCTCCAGCGCTATCGCGTGGGCGGCGGCCGCAGTTACAGCGCTCTCCACAGTAGCCTATGTCGACGCGGCAGCCGTGACCGCCGGCGCGCCCGAACACTTGGTCTCGACGGGCGGCGAATGCGTGCGGTTGTTCCACTCGCAGGGGGACGTCGGATGCCGAAGCCTCTCGAATGCCGATATGGCGGTGCTTTTCCCGATTGCAACGAAAGACGAATTGGAGTTGTTCCTGAATGGCGAAGCGTCGACGCAGGAAAGCGACGCGAAGTACGTGCTCGTGATGCCCGAATCGCTGCTGGATTACGACACGCTTGAAAAGGGTCTCGCGCGCATTGGTGGCGTGTTCGCGTACCCGCAATTCGGAACCAAGAACATGACGTTTGCGCCGGCGACTCCGCAGGGCTTCGGCACGGTTGACGGCGCGCTGAACCCGTTTACGTCGAAGAAAGTCAAGTGGAACAGCGCCGGCAATGGACTGATCGAGAAATCGCTGCCGTTCCCCGTCGTGCTGTTGCAGGATGAAGCCACAGGCGCGGTGTTCCAAGACCGCGCTAGAACGAACGTGAAAGCGGAGGCCGGTGCGACGTACAAAGCGTTCATGAAGTATTATTTCGGTCCGGAGGAGATGAACTCGGTCAAGTGCTTGACGTTCAAGAATATTTACGATCGGCGGCACCCAAAGTGCGACCCAATCGGCGGACAGAGTGCGTGGTCGATGCGTGGCGACACTACAGCTTCTGAAATCGTGCTGGCGATGACGTCGATGGATGCGACGTCGCTCTCTCACGTGCTCTCTCCTGGCGCCAACACCGGTGCGTCGGGACTCGTCGCGCTGCTCGCTGCGGCCGAGGCATTGAAAGTGTTTCCAGATTCGGAGTTCAACAAGAAGATCGTGTTCGCGGCGTTCCAGGCCGAGAAGTTCGGCTTTGTTGGGTCGCGTAAATTCCTTTCCGATATCCAGGCTTTCACAAAAGACCCGAAGAACGCGTGCACGTTCCCCGTGACGGGCTCGAAATCCCCATTTGGCACCAATTTCTGCACCGAGCCGATGCTCAGCAGCGTCGAGTTTGCCAACTTGGCGCTTGCCGACATCTCGTATGCGATCGCAGTCGACCAAGTGGGCATCTTGCCATCGTCGGGTAATTTCACCGTTCATGTGAACCCGAATGCAGCGACGGCGAACGGCTCCTCGACTCTCGTGGACGCCATCGTGAATGCTCCTTCGGCAGCATCCACATTCTCGACGGGCTCCACTGGTGCGCTTCCCCCAACGCCACTGTCGTCGTTCGTGAACGATGCTGAGTTTGGTCAAAAAGACTTGGTGAGCGCAGTCATCGCGGGCTACGACGGGTCTTTCTCGAGTGGCGCGGCGTTCAACTCGCGTCACGATGTGTACGGACTGCTTGATGTTGCTGCCGTCACGAAGGCGTCCCAGGTGCTCGCGGAAACGATCTACCAGCTCGCGGTGGAGACTCCGTCGAGTGACAAGCTGAAGACAATCGAAGTGAAGAAAGATCTGGTGCAGGATATGCTCTTGTGTGTCTCGACGAACTGGCGTTGCGATCTGATGAAGAACTACTCGACGCCATCGGTGGCCACGATGATTGAGTACTTGGATTTGGTGGATTCCGCGTTGCCTTCGTTCGCGAAGCCACCAACGTTGTACCCAGGTGCATTGGATACGAATCGTCAAATGCTCATCAAGACAGGCGCCGACGGTAGTTCGGACGCGTCGTACTACGCGCTGTACAACCAGACGTGGTCCGAGGACTCGAACCGTGTGAAGCTGTTCCCGAACGCGTACGAAGTCTTCACGCGCTCGTTCTTGGCGTCGGCGATGGTGGACTCGACGACGGCAAAGGCTGCGACAGCATGCACCAAGAGTCAAGACTGTGCGGACGGCGGCAAAGGGATGGAGTGCGTGTATCCTGGTGTGTGCGCAAAGCAAAGCGCGTACTTCCACTTTGCGATCTCGCCTGGATTGAAGCGCACGAAGGACCTTGGCATCTATGATATCGTGGATGAGAGTATGCCGTTGTGGACCGAGCCGCAATGGGATGGAGACATTGGGAGCTACTCGTTCCCGGACCCTGGTGTCTGGATTGGCTGGATCTCGTTGCTCATCGGTGCTGTGACCACGGGCGTCGGTTTCGTGCTCTCGCGCATGTTCCTGTCGAGCGTGCACAAGATGAAGCTCTTGTAGTTGCATGTGGTTTTGCTGTTGGTTTCCATTTAGAGCATCATCGTAGTGTGCATTTTTGCATTCGCAATATACCACGAGTGAGCGGAAGAAGAAGACCGTCGTGGATGCCATCTATCTGGAAAAGATGAAAATGGTGAATATAAGAGAAAAAAGAAGAAGCAGTGTATCAAGAAAGAACGATCGTTAGTTTCCATAATGCATTCGCTCAGAAATGCTTTCAACAATCCACACATCCTCTCCCGTTTCTTGAACTCTTGGTGCTGCCGTCTCTTCTATTCCTGTGTGGTTGACTGGGAAATGCCGAGTCTCCCCTTGACCTCCGAACGCAGAGCCAGCCCTCGTTCGCTTGCACACCAGAGGTTTCTTCACGAAGACGAGCGAGGCAATTGCTCGATGAAATGGGTGCAACACGTCTTGCTTCTTCGACCGCCAACGCGCATCCATTCAGGGTGTCATCGACAGCCTCACGTTCAATAAATATTTGGGCACCACCCAACCGGAGCAGAAGAGGTCGAATGCAGGCAGTCTGATACTCGCTTCGGTCTCGCTTGCTTGACCACGAACTCCTATTCTCCCTATTGCCCGTTATCGTCTCCATCGTCCCCGTCCGCCATCTCGCCGTCGTCTTCTTCCTCACCGTCATCGTCACCTCCACCAACACCAATCGGTGCAATGTCAGCAGTTCCGTAGCAAGCACAATCGCCTTCACACGCGAAGCACGCCACAAAGATGATGCTCAAGAAGAGCAAAAATAACACCATATCGGTGTAGAAGAACACCATCCCTTGCATGTACTCATCTGGAGACAGCCGCTCGTTCATGCATGACGCATCGTAGGCAAACCACATCACCAGCAAAAGCATGGCAGCCAGCGACGCGCTGTATTGAAGCGTTGAGACCACATCTTGCATGTAGAAGAAATAGATGAACAGCGATCCAATAAATGCTAGAAAGAAGCCCACGAGGATCACCATGGGATAGCTGATAAGGATCGGCGGAGTATTTTCGTCACGAGGTCGCTTGGCAATCATCGGACACAACACGGTCGTCATCGCCATGATGCAAAACAGGAAGCTGAAGATGAAGATGCTCGCTTTTGTGTCGAATAAGTAGTCGCAGCCGCAGAAGAAAATACTCTGAGTGATCGTGTAAACACTGAGGACGAAGAAGTTGATCGGGAACCGGTACTTCACCAAGTAAAGCCAAAGCAGCGCAACCACCATGACAATGAATGCGACGAAGACATATTGCCACTGCTGAAAGACTGGCTTGAGCACGTCCGCGATCGGTGGTGCATAGCTGCACAAGCAAATCAGCACCACAACGGCGAACAGCTGCAAGGAAAAGATTGCGAACAGTTTGCGCCGAAAACCCTGCTGGATGATCACGGGCATATGGATCACAGCAAACGGGTCGTTCATGGGGTTTGACCCCGTCTGGAATACCGAGAGGGAGATGATTGTCCTGGATTCCATGATGTTCGCGTCGAAATGGCTTTTCACCATGTCGAAGAACTTCATGTCCTTCTCCGTTGCCTTCCCTTTCGCCTTTTTCTCTTCCAGATGCTTCATCAAAATCGAGCCTCGACGATAGTGCGCTTTCCTTTTCGCTGGATCAATCTCATCATCGTCTGTGTGCGTAAAAAGCTTTGTCATCTGATGTATCAATGAGCGGATAGAACCTTTCAGCTGTGAAGGTCCTGCTGTTCGAGCTGGCTGGCTCAGTTCTTGAGCTGGTGGGAGTTGGTCCTGCGTCACCGCCCACATGCTCGTTGGATTTCGATCTCGTTCCGAGGACACCCCGAGCGTTTCTTCCGGAACCACCGCATTATCCGCAGCCATATCCATCATCTTGCGCTTGGTTTGCTTCCTGATGGTGAAAATTGCTGCTCTGCAGCAGCAGCAGTCCGAGCTGGAATGGCGAGACGAAAATGCAGCTTCCTCTCCATCTCGGACTCGATCATGCTCTAAACTTGGAAAACCTGTCATTCTGGTCGCAACCACCAAAAAAAGAAAGCTGCCTTGCTATTGGTGGAGACGGGGATAGTTGGAGCCTCGATCCCAAGATCGCGCCACTCTCCATTCTTATCGTCAGTCCAGACCCAACCTCTTCAACACTCATCACACGTGGACGACAAGAGCAGCATCACAACGGGGAACGCTTTATCCACCCAGCATCTCCTCACGCATTCACCGCCACGATACCGCAAAACAACTCGCCTGGAGACTTCACGAGGGTAGAATCGCTGACGTTTGGTGCGACCGAAGGCGGTCGGCACGCGTACGTGCGCTCCTCACTTCGCTGTCGTGTGCATACTCCATTGATACGCTTCCTCTTCCTCGCGTGCACCATCGCGTCGACCATCGCGTCGGCAACGAGGAATGCGATGACAAGTGCAACTCGCAGCGACAAACACTCCTGTCGAGATCGAAGTACGTTGCGAGACGTAATAATCAGAATGCAGAGGGAGGAAACACGGTACCCTCTTGGACCACATTTGTGACACCATGCTGCCGAATCTTATAAACCTCGAAAGCGGATTACTCCGAACACTTGTTGCAACACAAATATTAGATTCGCTGGATGTTGACGGATTGCGTCGACAGGTTTTGTTGCTCCGAAACTGTGGGACTTGACCCATTTAGAAACAAACAATGAGACAAGTGCTGTCGACAAGATCCGGTTCAATGAAACATGAAACGTCAGCACTTCGAGTTAATTATGGCAGTTTGCGAGAAAACACGGTACATCCCCCCTCTATCCGATCTTTCCTGCCAGAAACGACCAGCATGGAACAACAGCTCATCAGCGGAAGCGCCGAGAATCGCGACGCACACTGGTCTGCGATATGTTGTCGCAGAGTTGTGCATGCATCGCTGTTGCTGTTGCTGTTGCTGTTAGATCAGCAACATTGCGAAGAAGAAGAATCCGTCAAGAATCGCAGACCAGCAAGATAGCACGAGCTCCATGCTTCTTACCTGGACGCGTCCCCACCGACAGTGGTGCTAGTGATAACCTGTGCACAGTATCTTTTCAGCGTGTGTTGCACTCTTTTTCTATCCACGCGCCGACCACGTGGATGTGTGCCTTTCAGACTGAGTTCCCGTCTCCGATCACTGCACAACGGATCTCTCTGACTTTCCGTTTTGGAGCACCATCATCCCAAAAGTGCTCTTGTTTACGGGAGAGATCGCCGTATTCTAGCTGTGGGTACACTGTAAAACCCACGCTTGGGTGACTGGGTTGTTGAGGCAACGAGAACATCCGGGTGTGAGGAGGAGGTGCGTGTTCGCCTCTCTTTCTCACTCTATACATACGTTGTCCTGTCTGTCAGAGAGCTCGGCTTTCAAATGCACACGAGTCCTCTTTTGTCTTCCGCGCGCCTCTTTAAACTTTCGCTCGAGCAAGTAGACTCGCCAGAACGACAGAGACAAAACACCTTGATCTCCGCTTTCTGTGCGAATATCGATTATGCGAGGCGTCGCGGCGACAATCGTGTCGGCACTGCGCAACCCAACTCAACGGGGTTTCCCCATATTTTGGTCAAGTGAGAATCGAAATACAGAAGAGGAAGAGGGGGCGAACGAGGGAGCAACGAACGAGGGAGAAGAGTATCTCGTCCCCACTTCGAATTCTTCATCTCGGAGAAGCCACGCATCTGCACGCGCCTCCAAGCAACGGAAGACGCGTGTGTCTACAATAACTACACTTTCCTACGCGCGCGCAAACATCTATCGTCCAAAACGGGAGAGCGACGAGGAGTCAGTCAGCCAGCATGGTCGACAGTCATGGCAGCTTGAACGAGCGGGACTCGGCGGAGCTGCTCAGCATCAACACCGCGCTCAACAGCAGCATCGGCGCCAACGGCTTTGCGAGTGGCGGGAGTCCTGCGAATAACGGCGCTGCGGTGAGTGCGGGTACCCCCACGGCGACCTTGCCGTCGAACCGCAGCGTTCCAGGGATGTCGCCGTCGAGCCGCAGCGTTCCAGCGATGTCTCCGTCGTTGAATGGCGGCAGAAGCGGACGTGGACTGCGCCAGAAAATGATGGACGAACTGAAAC
Organism: Globisporangium heterothallicum; assembly: GCA_023334155.1. Taxonomy (NCBI): domain Eukaryota; phylum Oomycota; class Peronosporomycetes; order Pythiales; family Pythiaceae; genus Globisporangium; species Globisporangium heterothallicum. The sequence goes on along the minus strand of JAASGH010000077.1, from coordinate 28,630 downwards.
ACGTGCGTCGCAAGTCTCCGCCACCGGAGAAAAACACGCCGTCGCTCACGCCAGTGCTGCAGTCGAGCGCGGGTTTGATGCCGCCGCCGTTGATGCTGAACGTGCCGTCGAACGACGACTATCGATCCTCGCAGGGAGAAGACGGCGGACGCGTGTCCGGCTCGGGGGATCAGCTTTCCCCCGTGGATCCTGGACTTCAGGGGAAAACGAAAGGGTGCTCGATCTGCGAACGCTCTTTTACCGTGTTCCGCGCAAAGCACACATGCAAAGTGTGCGGTCGCCGCATTTGCGACGACTGCAGTAAGAATCGCGTGAAACTGAACCGCCGACTCGAGCGCAAGAAAGGATCGCGACTCTGTGACCCATGCGCGCGGAAGTACGTGCAGTCCAGTATGCCGCTGATGTCTCCGGTCGCGTCGCCCATGCTGGTCCCCCAAAAGGCGCTGCAACGACGACACTCGGTGCCGAATCAAGCGTTTGCGAGAACGCTCAGCGGCAATTCGACCAGTGCGAACACCGCGGCGAATGCGAAGCTAGCCGAGTCGCAGTCGTCCCAATCGTCCGACTCTGTTGCATCCTCTGCAGCCACTACGCCGAAAGGCGGGTCAGCGACCCACACAAAAGCCGTAGAGAAGCAAGAGCCGCACAACTCGCACCTGCGCTTGCGCCATTGGATCTCGCTCTCGGTCATCACGGTGCTGGTGCTGCTTCGCATCCTGATTGGAACTCCATCGTCTACGAATGCCGACGGAAGCCTAGACGAGGAGAAATTGTCCTTTTTGATGTTCCCCAGCTATTTCATCGCCAAGGGTCTCGACAGTGTCCTCTCCATTAAGATCCTTGGGTGCTACACCCTCGGGTTGGTCGTGTTCGATGAGATCCTTCGCACAAAGAATAGCACGAGCTTGGTGAGATCTGCGAAGCCAGCGCGCCGTAAACGAACGACGTCGACTCTTTCTGAGAAAAGCAAAGCGGTTGCGCTCGCTGCGTGTCCTGAACAAGAAGACGACGAAGTGTTGGAAGTGGACACGGGGGACAAGCTCGAAGAAACGGGGTTCAGCTTGGAGAAACTCACTGCAACTCTCGAGGACACGACTGTGAAAGTGCGTGCTGCGAACGACGAGCTGAAAACGAGCTCGTTCTTGTCGTGCTGCGAAGCGATTTGTGGGTTTGTGCTGGTGTTTGGTCGCGCGACGTCGTTTGCCGGGAGCACGGTCGGTGCATACATCACCTCGATCGACGCCAATCTCGCGGCGTGGCCACCTGCTGCGGGTACTTCGCTTCCGTGGAAACACCACAGTCTGCGCGCGGTTATCGAGCGCGAAGTGGAGCTTCAAATCGCGAGCATCGGCGGCAAGAAAAAGCCATCCTGTTCGCGGTGCGTGCTCCGATTGCTGTGGTTTGTGGAGTTTGTGGAAGCGTGCATTAGGTACACGCTGATCGAGAGCACGGACGAGAACTGCTCGGCGGGTGCATCGAAGGCGTACGAAGAAACCATCGGGTCGCGTCATCCGTGGATCATCCGGAAAGGCGTGAACTCGGCGCTGGGTTCGATCCCAACCCGCTCGGCGATTTTAGCGGACCTGAACCTGAGCAGTTGCACTCCCGAGGACGCGATTGCGCGCATGAAGGTCGCGCAGACCCACATGAAGGCGATCGTGGCGGAGATCCACCAGGTGTTGAAACAGCACGACTTGCTTGATATCAAGTAAAGAATGAGAATGCGGTCCTTTAGCTGGTGTTTGGTAGCAGAACAGATAGCGAAATAGAGTTATATAGGTAGGTGTTGCTGTATTTTTTTGTATGTAGAACGAAGGGAGGAATGCAATCAAGTCGAATCTGTTTTTCACTGGATACTTTTCCAAATTAATCGATTCGCCTGCTGACCGCAATGTCCAAGCGAACTCGTGCATTTTCCTCCCACTCTCCAGCCACATACGACGAATGCGCTGCGTTCCTTCACGCTGGTGTGCATTCAAGAACAAGCAATCAAACGCAATAAAATAACAGATTGGATTTAAGGTTAGATGCCCGACAGCAACATGAAGAGGACTACTCAAGGTGCGGTGGAGAATCACGACAACGAGCAAGGAGTTCACCGTCCAAAAGTGCAACATTGCAAATTGCGCGCACTAGCAGTGTGGCGCCGTGGAATAGCAGTCGCATCACCGGAATAAAAAACAATGCGTCCTTTTCGAGAGCTCTTCTTCATCTGGTGTCGGGGGGGTGTGTGTATGATTTTTTTTGTGCTGATGGTGGTGTTGATGTACGGTTGGTGGTGGGTTGGGGCGTCACGTGCATGGAGAGAAGGAACAACAACACATCACCTTGGCGAAGGCAGCTCTCCCCTCCACTCACTTTTCGCTCAAGAACGCGCACACATAGTTTACGCCGAGACCGACGTTTGCTTCTTTTGGTAGTCCGAGATCGCGGCCTTGATCGCATCTTCGGCGAGCATACTGCAGTGCAGCTTCACTGGCGGCAACTTCAAGTGGCTCGCAATGTCCGTGTTCTTGATCTTCAGGCACTCTTCCACGGTCTTGCCCTTGAGCCATTCCGTGGCCACCGACGACGACGCGATCGCGGAACCACAACCAAACGTCTTGAACTTCGAGTCAATGATCGTGCCGTTCTCATCGACTTCGATCTGGAGCTTCATGACATCGCCACACGCCGGAGCGCCAACGAGACCCGTGCCGACATTCTTCGCCTTCTTGTCCATCGAGCCAACGTTGCGTGGGTTCTCGTAGTGGTCGATCACATTCTCGTGGTACATGCGGGTCTGGCCCATGGACGACGTCGCGCTTTGGACGGCGACAGTCGAGCGGGTGGTGAGTGCACCGAGAGAGCGCTTGAGGACAGTGCGAGCGAGCATGTTGTTGTTGTTGTTGTTTCTCTATTTCCTTCTTGTTGCTTCCTGGGATGGTTGCTAAATGACGAGATCAGTCAGCGAGTTTGTTTGGTCAGAGAGGATCGTCGAAAAGCTGGAAAAAAAGAGAGAGAGAGTTCGCAGTCCTCGTAATCGCGAGTTTTGGCGACCGCACGTCCAAATGTTCCACGCTTCGACCCGAAGCATACAAAGTGCAAGATGTGGGATGGAAGGCTCTCGCGGATTGGCGGATACTGATTACGGAAATGCAAGTTTTCGGCCAACCAATTGGTCGGAAGACACGTGTCGCAACCCAATCCGATCGCTGATTGGGAGAAAGGGGGACGGAATGATGGTAGATGGCAGAAGAAGAAGAAGAAGAAGAAGAGAGGAGGCGAAGGAGGGACGACATCGGGTTCGGAAAGACCGCAACAATTCGTCACCTAACCATTTGACGCTTTATGATCAACTGCCTCTTGAAACGCGTAGCAGAAACTCCACCAAACTGCACGATCCATCAATGGGTCGACTTTCGATACTCTATCGACTATCAAAGCATCCAGCCACTTGAAGGAGGAGAAAGTAGATAGAATGGACCAACTCGAATGGTCTTTGTTTGGCCAATCACATGACGCGGTTGTTTAACAAACGCAAAGAAAAACGCAGCAAAAAAGCGTTGCTTGGGCGAGAAGGAGCAAAATGTTTCACTGCATGCTCTTGCTCGCGGATGCATTTTCCCCCGCGTCTTCAGACACAGGTGCTTGGCGAGCGCACTGGGTTCGATGTACCCGACTCATGGATGTGTCTGCGTTTGTGGATGGAGGACCATTTGGGAGCTCTGTCGGATCCGTGACTCAGAACAATCGGACGGACAATCAGAACGAGCATGTGGCCATCCATATGATCTTCATATCGGAAGGCTGCAACATGGCGTCCATGAAACCCGATCCAGTGTGGGCTAAGAACGCAGCTGCACGGTGTCCTGGAGGATGACAGAGGCGAAGACGCTGCGCTGTCGCATTGCAGCGTAGCACACCCATGACCCATGCGGTTCGCAATGATGGCAACAGCAGCAGTGTGTCCAGAGAACGTTTGGCTTTGAGCAGCAGTATAGTTTTGGTTTGGCGAATTGCTCATGAGTGCGATGTCTGAACGCTACGATGGCGAAGAACCCAACCAAGGAGACGCAGAGGTTGCCGTGGACGTTGGCGACCTCGACGGAAGCGATAGCATCGCTGTCGTCTTCGACAATGCCATTCGAGCAGAGACTTGGGAGACGGAGACTCGGCATCAAGATGACGAAGAAGGAACCATCCCACCCAACAAGCTCCAGCAAATGGTCGACAGATGCAAGATCCACCTCGCCGTCCACAATCCGCTTCCGTCGATTTGCCGATCGGTTCGAGAATCCCATTTCGACCATGCTTCCCTCGAGACAAAAGAGCCACGCAGGTTTTGGCCAAGTCCCTTGCGAGACGACTTGGTGCATGATCTGGAAGCTGCTGTAAAAGACGGAGGTTCGAAATTGCATCAAAACGCTGCAGCCGCACGCGGTCGTGACGATCTGGTTATCAAGAACTTGTCCATGGCCATCCAGCTCGCGTTCCGCCAAAATGCACTGCGCGTGCTTGTGGTCGCCAAATGCGGCACTGCGCTGTGTGTCTGTGTGTGCATTGCGCTCTTCCCATTTGAATCGTGGCGCCAGCAACGCGCCAGCAGCGACAGCTGGCTGCCGCATGTCATGTTGGTCGCGAGTGGCGTCATGTACATTCTCACGCTCAGTCTCCTGCACGGTGTTCGCTTCGAGTACCCCACCAATGGTGTCGTGCTGGCATTCCTCCTCTGCATCGAAGTGTACTGTTTGCTATTGTGGTGTCTGTTTGGAAACCTGCATGCGGTCGTCTTGGCGAGCACATTGTTTTGCGGGTTGATGGTCGTCCTGTACGTACTCAGCACGTTCAAGTGGAGAGTGCAGACGACGGGGAACTTTGCATTGCTGCACCCTGTTGTCGCTGCGTTGCTCTCGATCGCCCTCACGACTGTGCTCACCGCGAGCATCTATTACGTCCTTGAAGGGTCTTCAACGATCTCTTTGGGTTCGTTCACTGGCGTCATGGCATTCATCGCATGTACCGGCATGTGGACCGGGTTTACGCTCCACGGCATGATCGAATCCTTGATCCCGGAAGAGCACGCTAGCTGCCTGATCTTCTACCACTGCGACTTGGTCGTAGTGTTTTTCCTTGTGCCCTTGCGGGGACTCCAGCAACTCCTGGTGTGGTGCGCTCGCATGCGACGCGCATCGACGAAGCACAAGAGCAAGCAGAAGACTGTCGCTTCGTCCATCCTGGCTGATCGGGCATCCATGTCTGACCACAGTGGTCGTCAAGGATATCCAGTAGTAGAGGAGGGAGGCTTCAACAACATCGCCATGGGATCCTCGGAACGGTCGCATACTGGGATGTGTGACGTTACCAATGTCACCGCTCCCGCATCAAGTGACTCGGTGGGCAGTCCTGTCGTCGCCAATGCAACGGCAAGACGACGCAGTTCCATTGTGGAAACTGTGTAAAGTGCACATTTGGAAGTAGCTTAGAACATGTTTGTAGATCTGTATAATGTGTACAATGTGTGCAAATGCAAATGTGTGTGCTTCTCGGTCATCCTTGTTCCCAATGGATGGCATTTGCATGTGAGACACCGCATGCGTCGAAAGGAGCTGTGTAAATGAGAGCGGACGCGTGTGCGTTGGGAGGATCGAGTGTGATGCTGCGACGCGGGTCAACGCTTGGATAAAATATCAGCCTGCATGTAAAAGTCGTGCGTGCATGGAGGGTTCAGGCTGTTTGCAGCCATGAATGCGCGGTTTCCTTTTTTTCGTGCAATCAGCTCGAGCGTTCCACCAGATGCGACCGAAAAACGGCGACTCGCAGGTGGAAAGACAACCGTTGAGAAGGAAACCAAACGGTCATGACGATGTCCGGTTCTAGGAGTATCAAAAGACGGTGAGACGAAGTCATGTGGGATCGCACTTGATCGACTCTCTCCACCGTCTTTCGGAGCGTTTGTGTGCGACTGCACCGTGTGAGGCATATCAGGATGACCTGTCGTTGCATTGCTGGTTTCGGAATTTTCCACGCCATGCGGACTTTGGTGAGACCATGTGGTTTTCCAGAACTCCCTTTCTCACCGCTTCCATTCCGTTTAATCCCTCCAGATCGATTCTAACAGGTTGCAAAACCGCTCTGTTCTGTTTCGAGAAACAAACCGCTCTTTCGCGACATCATCTTCTACAGGGACGAATTAAACCCGCACTCCCCAAAAAGAGGCGCACTGTCGCCAAAACTTGACTTGGAACGACCAAATAGAGCGGGTTATTCGTGCGTGGGTGCGCTTTTTTCAGAGCGATGCACATGGGCAGCAACGTGTATGGGGAAACAGGTGGCGTTGTGCTCTTGTAAATTAGAACGAGCCACGGTTATCCGCACAGTATGGACGAAGGCAAGCGAGGGACTTGTGTGTGTGGGCAGGAAAGCAAGCGGATTCTCTGCGGCGACATAAACAAACCGCAGCGCAGATCCGTCATAAGCAATCGGCAATACTGCATTTCCTCCGCTCGCCCTCGTTGCTTCGCTAGTTCTCAACTTTGATTAACCTGGTGATCGTACCTATTGAGGGGAATAAAGAAGGAAGGATTTCGATGTGCTGTTGCCGAGTTGGTGGTGGTGGTGGTCGTCGTCATGGCGTCCTGAGATGGCGGACAGCGTATGTATTGCTTGTGTTGGTGTTGGTGACGTCGATGGTCCACGCGAAGAGAACTTCCGACTCCGAGGATGCCGTCGTGTCGACCGTGAAAGCAAACCGCGAAGTGACCGACGACGAAAGCGAGAACGACTCTTCAGATAGCGCGAGTGCAAGACGAAGCACCAGCAGCAAAACGGGTAAAAGCAGCTCGAATCCGTTTGTATTCAAGGCGAACGCCGATGTGGGAGTCCGCTCGTCGAGCCTGAAGGACACCTATTCGGATGTGTGGGATTTGCTCACGACGCGCACATTGCAGCCCGAATCAGCGAACGAAGCTGATCCTGTCAGTGCGAGCTCAAGTAGCAGGAAGAAGACGTCGACCATCGCAGCCGAATCGCTCTCTTTGTCCGCAGACGATGCCGTGATTGAGGCACTGAACACCGCGACGCCAGCAGTCGAGACACCGGCACCCGTGACAACTGACGTGCCTGTGGCGACGCTCGCTCCAGAGATCGTGACGTCAGCTCCGGTTGCTGTCGTGACATCCGCTCCAGAGGTGGTGTTGCCGTCAACTCCAGCAGTGGTCGCGACCTCAACTCCAGTGGCGGCGCTGACCCCTACAGTGACCGCCGCACCCGTGCGCACTCCAACTCCAACGTCAACAGCGACTCCGCCACCAGTGCAGACAACAGCTCCAATCACATTACCAGAGTCACCGCCTGCTGCCCAGCAGGACGAGCTATCCTCGACGGCGTCGAAGGGGAGCTTGGAAACTGATCAACTAGTGAGCAATGCCAACGTCAAGTCGGGAGTCTCCTCCACAACATTCAACGAGACCATCATCGTGATCATCCTCGGCGGCGTTGGCGTCATCGCAGTCGCCGTGCTTGTGATGTCGAAAAAGATCTCCAAGGAGACCGGCGACGAAGAAGCACTACGTTCCCGCAGTTCGTTTGGCGTCATGCGTCTTTAAGCGCAGTAGCAATCAATTCTTAACTTAGATTCATCCCAAGTGATTAATTAGAGCATTTTTTTATGTTTTGCGAAGAAGGTTCGTTGTAATTAACAAGAAAGTTTTTGTCCGTGAGAGAAAGAGAAGAGGGAGCGAAATAGAGCGAGTGCGTGTAGCTGTGTCGATGGGAGAACGTAGCCGAATGGAATGCAATTCTGGTGGCGAGTGCCGGGATGCTTTTCTCTCGAAGGAGTCTTCCAGTGGTGATTGATTACGACGGCGTTCAGTTTGCTCGCATACCTGGGACTACATTAAACTTGACACGCGCGTGCATTCACCTATAACCTGCACAAGACTCTCCTCACGCAACAACGCACCTACGCGGACTTTGGCTTCGAGTACACGCGGTTGCGCTGCGTGAGCATGTGGCCGTACATGATCGGGAGTCCTGGGATGTACACGATGAGTGCGATGATGACGGCGACGTAGAGCGACACGGCGATGTTGTGCGTGTTTGGCAATTGGATCGAGTACGCGCCAGTCGACAAGTAGCTCAACGAGCTGACCATGCAGAGCACTTCCCCAGTGACCCCCGACGGGTACAGCACCATGAACAAATGGTAGCGCAAGAAGGTCAGGAACGCCGGCACCTTGTTGTACAGGTTGAGCGCGTAGAACGAGTAGCGCGGCACCTCGACAAGCCCCCAGCTGAACACCATCAGTGGGAAGCCGAACTGGTAACGGGAGTCGGGGACCAACACATTGATCCCCCACACGAGCCACAAACGGGAGCTCACTGTATAAAGAGCGAGGCAACAACGTTCACATGAGCTTCACGCTGTCCTCCCGCACGAATACAAAATAATGCGTCGTACCTTGCATGAGCGTGGAAACAAGAGGGGAGCGCACAAACCCGATGGCAGCGTGCACGATCTCCATCACAGCCATCGTCTGCACGATCTTGAGCGGCAAGCTCACGGCGTCCCACGTCGCGCGGGACACATGTTCCCAGTCCTTGCCCTCTTCGCGCGCAGCCACCACGGTCGTCGCCGTCGTGTAGAGCACGAACGCCCATCCAGCGCCTGAGAGCGCATTGAAGGCGAGCAGGTAGAGGTTCAGCAGCGCATTGTTCTTCGCCATGGTGATGGATACGAAGGAGCTTGCGTGTCTTCGGGTGACGGCACGTCTTCTTCTTCGCAACTGGTCAAGTGACGTTGATGGGAGTGGTTTCCCCTTTTCCCGCCTAGCGATTGATTCGCAAACGTGTACAGTGCTCGTGTGTGCTAAGTACGCTGAAACTCGCACATAAGTGCGAATTTGGTGCGTTTCGATTGGTGGAGAAACCATGCGATGCAAAATGTGGGGCTGGGAACGATGGGGTTATGACATGGCTTAGCTGCTGGATATGACGACATGGTCGCGCAGGAGCTCAAATGCAGACGAGGGTAAAAGTGGGCACGCGTATGTATGTATCTATGCTCGCAAGGGTGTGAGGTTGCTGTCGCTCGCATGAGCAGACATGTGCACGCAACCATCCAGAAAAGCAATAAAATGGATCTGAAATGGATAGGTACTATTGTTAGCTGTGGTTGTTTGGTGGTTGCTGCTGCTGCTGCTGCGGCTGACTAAACTCTCTAATCAAGGTTCGATCGGATCTGTTCCGTGACGCTGGTCATGTTGGTGTTCGCCTCAACTTCGGCCAACTTGCCCTGCTGGCGGTAGAAATCAATCACGGGCTGGGTTTGCTGGTGGAACGCGGTAAGACGCGCGCCGAGGGTCTCGACGTTGTCGTCCTTGCGCTGGATCAACGGCTCGCCAGTGATGTCGTCCTTGCCAGCCACCTTTGGTGGGTTGAACTTGGTGTGGTAGCTGCGGCCACTGGCGACGTGCACACGGCGACCAGAGATACGCTCCACGAGGATCGAGTCGGGCACATTGAAGTTCACCACCTTGTCCACTTGAGTGTTTTCTTCCGCAAGCATCTCATCAAGCTATAGACGTGAGCAACAACAACAACAACAATGCAAACATGTGAGCCACTCCTGCCTCGTCCACCAAAAAGCTGTCCACACGATCGAATTACCTTTTGGGCTTGCACGACGGTACGTGGGAACCCATCCAAGATGAAACCGCGTCGGCATTCAGGACTCTTGATAGCGTCCTTGATGATACCAATCACGATTTCGTCCGTGACAAGCTGACCGGCGTCCATGGCGGCCTTGGCCTTCTTGCCCATGTCGGTCCCGTCGCGGACAGCGGCACGCAAGATGTCGCCGGTCGCCAAGTGGCACAAGCAGTATTCTTCCTTGAGCAACGGCGACTGCGTTCCCTTCCCACATCCAGGAGGTCCTACAATAATGCAAATCGACCAATGTCAGTCCAACCCTTCAAACTCTACGCGTCGGTGTCTTTTTTCCCTTTTCGAACGTATCTATGCATCTGTCGCTGTTGCCCAACCAACATCGATGGATCCATTTGGGGGAAAAAAAAAGGAAAAAGCTACAAGACAAGCGAACGCACCGATGAAGATGGTACGGCGCTCCTTCTTGGCGGCGCATTCGATACGCTTCTGGATTTCCGAGAGGAGGGCGGTGGTTGGCACGGCGGCGAGGCTCGACATGATTGACGCTGGAGAGAGAGAGAGAGAGTGAGAGAGAGTGGAGATTTTCTTTACTGAGCGAGCGAGCTACAGAGCCACCACACACACAGTCGGTCGATGCAGTCGGTCACTGCAGTTTTCAATCAAGGGGGAGACTATTAATAGTAGCCCCTTGTCGCCCAAATGTTTGCCTGATCGATCGATCGATCTAAGTAAAGGACGATAGGGTAATTACGTCTTTGGTCCATTTTTACCATCGGATCAGATGGAATCGACCTGCTCGTAAAAAAAAGCAGAGCGGGCTGGGGGTATCCAACCTGACAATGACGGCAGCGCGCTGGCCGTCGAGGTCACCATCAACTCGATCAGCAGATACGAACTGGGAATGACGAATGGGAGGGAACGGATGTCACAGACTCGGGAAATGCATGCGTGTTTCTACATGCTACTCATCTGACGCACTTGATCGCACCGCCAACAGCGATCCGACTCAACTGCAAAGCAGCACTGCGGTGGTTCACGTGGAAGGCTCTTCCTGCTCAGAGGTTTGTCGGCGAGCAGCGCGTTGCGTGGTGAGCTCTTCCACCCACGATTGAACGAGTGGGGTCCGGAACTTGCCCTGCGTGCTGCGGAAGAAATCGTCCAATGGGATGTTTTGATCGCGTTCGTATTCGTCGGCTTGCAAGATCATCTCAAACTTATCGAAATCCTGTTTAGAGAGATGGAAGAAGAACCGGTTAGTACATCGCTCTGGTGCATACTCCAACATGACACCTAGATCCACTCGACACAGCGCTTCTGCGAATAAAACACCTTCACAATCTTGGCTTCCTCGGTGGCGCCGGCTTCGTACTCACTCCACAGCTCACGGATTTCCGCAGCCGCTTGGGATTCGCCAAGAACACCACAAATGTGTTCAAGTGCATCCTGTCACCACCACACAACGAAGAAGGGTTGAGTGCTCGCACCAGTATGCATGGGACGAATGGACGAGCTGCTCGTTGTGTCTCTATGTTGTATCCATGTACCTTTTCCATGCGGTGTTTCTCTTCCTCAGGAACACCTACAACATCCAGAATGACCACAAAAGTAAGCATTCGGTAGACAAACGAATGGCATAGCAAGCAGCATTGACTCCGATATGGCGCACGACATACCGTCATGAGGAGTGATGTCACCAACCAGCGATTCGGCCAAATCGTGGACGATCGCCATCTTGATGCACCTGTCAACCCATACCATGCATCCATTCAGTGAGAAACCATGACGAGATGCACAAACCATAATGCACGTACTTGGAGCGGTTCATGGTCGTGTTGCTGTCATCGATGAGCATGCAGCACATACCCATGCGGTACATGTGGTCCGCGACCGACTCGGGCGAGTTCACGTTGTTGTTCACCCATCCGGTGCGTTTCAAGCGCTGCACTCCACACGACCCGCAGCACAAGAGACGTACACATCGACAGCGAGATATGAGTGCATGGGTGCGTACGTATATATATATAGAGAGAGAGAGAGCAGCTGTGTGTGAGGAAACCCACTTTCAAGCGCCCACAGATGCGCAGGAACTCGACCGCATTCAGCGCCTTCACACCCGTCGCCATCGACATTATTGTCGTTTTTCCAAGTTGTGACTCTTTTGAACACCAATGGTTAGTTAACCACAAATGAAACATTTCCATCTGGAGGGATGTAATTTATCCATTTATGTGCGTCTGATTGGCTGAAATACTGACACATGCATCAAGTTTGGTCCAATCAAACCATTTGGCGCGATCGCAATTGTGCGAGCAGTTATTTGGGAAGGACATGTGAAACATGTGGGCAAAGCGGCAAGCAAAGCCACAAGTGGCGTCGAGCGCAGCGGCTCCCGTGCCGAAAGCTTCGTCATCGTCGTCTTCTTCAGTGTTTGCATCTCGCAGATCGTCTGCAGCAGCAACAACAGCGTCCAGCGGGACGAAATCGCCGACTTCGTCACTGTTCGCTCCAAGAAGAGCTGCAACGACTGCAGCATCGACAGGAGCACCGTCGAGTGGGAAGCACAGTGCTGCAGCAGCAGACGACTGCAGCTGGTTGCTGCGTGCATTGGACAAGAAGAAGAAGAAACACAACAAACCTGTGGAGGTCAGCGATGCCACTAGTCCACATGCTAACAGCATCAGCAATGGTGGTGGGACAGCGAAGAAACGTCCGTTGAGCAATCCGACGACTATTTCTACTACAAGTTCACAGACAGCGAGTGCTGGGGGTGACGAGAGCTCTGAACACGCGAGAAAGAAAAGCAACCACGGCGGTCTCAAATCGTCGTGGAAGCAGCGGCAGCAGGCGTGGCAAACTCCGATGCTTCAGCAAAAGCAGGAACGACAAGCGCAAGTGACACGGGAGAAGGAGCTCAATGTGGTCGAGAGTGAGCGACAGGAAAGCTTTGATCAGGTGTATTTGGAGGTGTTTGGACGCCAGGAGCAACAGCAGAAGGCACAAGCGAAAGCAGCAGCACAACCCGCAGGATTTGCGATCGGAGCGCTCGTTGAACCCTGCTCTTCCGCAACAGAAAGAGCGACTCAGCGTGCAGAGGCTTTGTCGACGACATCTACAGCAGCGGTCGCAACACCATCCTCAAAGTGGGGATTTAGATCCTCAAGCGCGATCTCCCTGGACGATTTCGACGTGCCAAAGTCTGCCGAGACAGCAACCAACGCTTTCGGAAACAATGTCAGCAGTAATGCCAGCAGCAGTGCCCACGAATTTGCGCGATGGAAAGACGACAACGCCCGCCACGCGGTGAGCGACAACTTTGTGAAGCTCCACATGCGCAAACGCGTGAAAGGGAGTTCGGGGAAAGCGAAGAAGCTTCCCGCATATCTACGCGCACGCCATGGCGGTGGCGCTTACGATGGAGCCGATGCTGATGGAAGCAGTAACACTGCGTTCATGGATCCACTGGCGAATGCGTCGCGCGATAAAGCCAACAACCAATTCCAGCAGAGTCAGCCCATGTCTGGTTTTATGAACGATGGCGTTGATTTCATCGAAGAGTGCTTGGAAGTGCTTGCGCGCGTGGAGTCCCAGCACGGAGGCGGAAGGAATGCCAGCAGGAGTGCAGCGACACAGTCCGAGGGAGCACCCGAAGAAGAGATGCAACCGCCACGCTGTCATCACGCGTTGCATTGCAGCAAAGTGGTGGTGAAAAAGAAAAACAAGAACCATGGACGCGTGTTCTTTTCGTGTCCGCTTGGCTTTGAAGAAGGACGGTGCGACTTCTTTCTATGGGAAGACAACCACACCCAACTGGCACTCCACACACTGTTGGCGACCCAGACAGAGCCTCAAGCAGACCTACAGGACGCTACAATCGGTGGTGCTCATCCTGAATACGTGCCATTGGATCTCTCATTGCCGGTGCAGGAGCAAGAAGACGCGCTCGTGACAAACTTGCGGCTCGTGTTTGGTCACCCGAGCTTCCGGCAGGGCCAACAGTGGGCGATCACGCGCATTTTCCAGCAAAAGAACACACTCTTGGTGCTCCCCACAGGAGCGGGGAAATCGCTTTGCTACCAGTACCCAGCGGTGTTCCTCCCCGGAGTCACGATCGTGATCTCCCCATTGATCTCGCTCATGAACGATCAATTCCAGAACCTGCCGCCGCTGTTGAAAGCCCACGCTGCGTGTCTGGCGTCGTCGTCGAACTCGAAAGCCAAGTACGCTGAGTTTGTGCGCGATTTACTCGGAGGGAAGCTGAAACTGGTGTTTCTGTCCCCCGAGAAAGCTGTGAGCAATGGGTTCCAGCAACTGCTTTTCCAGATTCGCTCCCGCATCTCGCTGGTGTGTGTCGATGAAGCCCATTGCATCTCAGAATGGTCGCATCACTTCCGTCCGAGTTACTTGCGCCTGCAAACCATTTTCCAGTATGCGCAATGCGTGTTGGCGATCACGGCCACTGCCTCGAATCGCGTGATCGACGACATCTTGTCACAGTTCCATGGAGATGCCGAGATGGTGCTGCAGATGCCGTGGCAGCGAGCCAATCTGGAGCTCCAGGTGCGTCGTGTGGTCTCGAACGACGAGCGCATCCAGCATCTTGTGCGCTTCCTCTCGACCACGAAGCTCCAAGGTGGGACCATCATGTACGTGCACCAGCAGCGGCAAGCCGAGGACATGGCCACTGTGCTCAAAGAGCAGTTGCCCGGCGGCAGCACGTGGACCAAGAAAATCGCGTATTACCATGCGAAAATGGATACGGAAGCCAAGGAGAAAGTACGCACGGGGTTCATCAGCGGAAGAATCCGTGTCGTGATCGCGACGATCGCGTTCGGCATGGGCATCGACAAGCAAAACGTGCGCTGTGTCATCCACTTCCACATGCCGTCGTCGGTGGAAAACTATTTGCAGCAAATCGGTCGCGCTGGCCGCGATGGGAAACCTGCGATGGGGATGTTGTATCTACTGCCCGACGATGTCCAGACCTTCCGCTCGCTTGCATTTACGAATGCGTTCCACAAGGATCAACTGCGTGCACTCGTCACAAGAGTGCTTCTAGCAGGTGAAAACGGTGCCGCCAGTGCACTTGAAGAAGACGACACGTACAAGCAGCACATTGTAGCGGTGCGTGAAAGCGGCGACCACGACGACGAACCGCATGAAAAGATCCATGTGACGATGGCCATGGAGTGGCTGGAGTCGTATTTGGACATGAAAGCGGCCACGATTGAGACGTTTCTCACCCTCATGGCACTGAAAAAAAGTGAGGACAATGGCCACGACGACACGCTGATGAAGCTCCAGTGGCAGCCAAGTAGCATGTCCGTGTGCATCATCCACGTCATGGAGAAGAGACTGCGCGATGTGCCGAGCGATGCGCCATTGAAACGCATCGTGGCGGCGATCCAAGCGCGGCAAGTGACTCATGGACGCATGGAGAAGGAGACCAACGGGTACCTGAGTATGGTCGTGATTGAGTTTCACGTCCGCGAAATGGCGCAGTGTCTCTTCTCACATGGCGTGGCACATTCTTCTTCTCTGTCCTCTTCTGGCAGCGTTCACGAGCGCAAGCTGCTCCAAGCGGTGCGAAAAATGCAGCAAGATGGACTCATCCAGCGGTTCACGCTCGAGAAACAGGCGTTCCGCATCGATCTCGAATGGAAGAAGCAGCTTACGCGAGTCGAAAAGCAAGCGTTGGTGGTGTCGTGGACGCAGCAGCTATACTCGAAGCACTTGGGACTCGAAGCGATGGAAGTGAAGCGACTGACGCGCCTCTATGGAGCTCTCCATGCGTCTTCATTGCCGTGTCGAAAGGTGAAAAATCAGCAAAGAGGAGGCGACGATCTCGAGAATGATGATGAAGAAGAGGAGGAACAACAATTCGAGAAAGCTCAGGTGCTGGAAGACAAGCTCGTGCAGTATTTTGAACAGGAACATGTCTCCCCAGAAGATGACGCGCTCATGAAACAGCTCTTGCAGCCGCTGACGCCAAAAGCCATTGACGCGATCGAGCGCGACGTCCGAAGTCTCGTGCAGCTCGCGGTCTTTGAAGGCGATGGTGGCGAGGATGAGGATGGTGGGGACGAATTTGGACGACCGACTGGCTACAAGAACAAGAAGAACTGCGACAAGAAGCAGACGGAGAAAGAGAAAGCAACGCAAATGGCGAAAACCCAATGGACCTGCTACAGCGTCGCGAAGGTTTTCCACGGGATCGCATCGCCGTGCTTCCCGAGTACCAAGTGGCGAGACCATGTGTGCTGGAAACGGTACGATGGCTTCGCGTTTGAGCAACTCGTCAAGATCGCTGAGAAAGTCCTAGAAGAGGAAACGATCACGACCAGCAGCAAGTAGGATGCTCGAGCTTTTCTGCAGCGGTGCTGAAGTCGAACGCAGCGGCTGGAAATATCAAAGTCTGCATTGTCATTTTGTTCAAATAGACCACCGGATCCAGGTAGTTTTCAGAGTGCGACATGCTCTCTCTAATCTCTAATCTCTTGGTGCGTTTCGGTCTATCGAATAATCGAGTCTGCTACTTGTGTGTGTTTTGTTGTTTTGTTGTTGGGAAATTTTAATCCGATCTTATACACAATCCTTCCTCTTTCGATCGTCTCCCGTCCACATCTCTCCGCTTCTTCTTGGATGGAGAGTTTCTTCTTCACTAGGCACACCACTTGGTAAACGCACACTCCCCATATCGACACAAACTGGACGCCACATCCACACATCCACACACAATAGACATTTCTCCCACATCGTCCCATTTTGCCATTCATCTTGCTGTCTTGGGCACAGTGGGGAGGATAGATACCTCATTCCGACGAGAGGTTATAACGGATCCATTCCAAGATCGCTCACGAAGGTACGTTACGCCCATTCTGGACGCTCTTCCACTGCCATCCTTCGCGCCGCATGGCTTTGACTGTGGTGATGGTGGTGGTGGTGATGATGGGAGGCAGTCTCTCTACTCTTCTGCTTCATCATGAACGTCTTGCTTTGCGGCTCGTGGGTCGCGTACACGATCGACGCCGGCTGGATCTGCTCGTGCTGGCTATAGTTATGGTACTGGTGCTGACGCGAGTGCTCTTTCCTGAGGATCTCTTCGTCTTCGTCTCCCGGAGCTGCTTTGCTGGTGTGCTTTTGCTTTCTCTGCAGGTGGCAGTGCACAACACGATTTGCGCTGGTCGCGAGCTTGGAGGTGTTGTGCACTTGGGTTCGGCTTGGAGAAGCAGACAATGTCCCACTGCTCCGAGCGGCAGCAGCGGACGTGATGCCGGCGATCTCGATCCGAGCCGCCCACGCATCGGCACGAGCCCTACCACCAGGGATAGCACTGGCAGGTGTAGCAGCAGCCTCGGCGACCTGCATCGACGCGTACTGGCTGCCGCTACCGTGCATCTTCGTCTCCCGATGCTCGCGGTGCGCGACGGAGCTCGGCGTTTGCTTCAAGCTGAGCACGAGCTGCATCTCTTCGTCGTCGTCGTCGTCTTCGTCGGCAGCGACGACGTTCTTGCCGTACTCCTGGTAGAATCGTCTTGCAAAGTTGAAGTTGTTGGCTGGTGGGACTTGGCCAACTACCGCCGCTTCGTTCTCCGTGGAATCCCGGTCACTGCTCCCGCTGTCGTCCGAATACTCGTCCGCTGCAAAGGCGAACGCCGTCGACGCAGGCACTTGTGGACGATAGTGATGATGGCGGTGACTGTGCTGCTGGACGCCTGCTGGCATCGTCGCCATCTTCGCTGCGGCCGCGGCTGCTGCTGCTTGGGTCTTTGCGAGAGTCGACGGCGATCGGAAACTGAAGCTGTTAAAGATGAAGTTGCTGTTGAAGTTGCTGTTGTAAGTGTGGTTGTTCTCATTGTGAGCGGCACACTCGAAGAACGACTCGAGGAACGTCATCATGCTGAAGTACACAGCGATCTGGTTCTGCTGCTTGATCTCGCGCATGTAGTGCAGCAGCTGGTGCAGGAAGAGACTGAGCGCATGGGTGCGCTGCTCGATCACTTTCTTGGAGCGCGAGCCAAAGAGCTGGCGGCGTGGGAACTGCTTGTACAGGTACGGGAACCGGTCGCTGGGGCTATTGGCAGTCGAGGTGTGTTTGTGTTTGTGGTGGTGGTCGCTCAGATGCGAAGACGAGTCGGAGCCGAACGAGGAGCTGCTCGTGTGGCTATCGTAGCAGCTCGAGGTCGAGGTCGAGGTCGAGGTCAAGGTGGACGGACTGGAAGTTGTGGAGTTCGGGCTCAGATTCGAGCTGCAGGTCGTGCCATCGATGAGCGTGACCACTTTCTCGCGCAGTTCGCAAAATTCCGAAAAGCATTTCCGCAGATGCCACTTGGCGCTGCTTTTCGTGTTCTCGACGCGCAGGATGTAGACGGTCGACGGTTTGAGTGCCAGTGCGGACGTGATGGTCACATCCAGTAAATGCGCGACGCCCGTCATGCTTTGGGTTTATATATATATAACGTCGCTGGTGTCCAGCAAACACACAAATCTACTGTCTGTCGACCACAGACGAGTTCTCGAAATGTGAGGTGGATGGAAGGCAATGGCTCCGAAGGTGCAGTTGGCGGCGGAGCAGTTTTACAGAAATGAGCTCGTTGGAGTTTCGAGAAGAGAGCAGAGGTCTCATCTGCAGAACCGTTGGATCTTGCGTATATTTAGACAGATAGTGATTCTTGTTGGTAAAGAAACGGAGAAAGCCGTTGGAAGAACCTTTTTGTTTGTTTGTTTGAATGCATAGACAGATCGTGAACGTCCTTGTGTGCAATGTGGTTGCCTCTTCTTTCTTT
The DNA here is from genome assembly GCA_023334155.1 of Globisporangium heterothallicum. Taxonomy (NCBI): domain Eukaryota; phylum Oomycota; class Peronosporomycetes; order Pythiales; family Pythiaceae; genus Globisporangium; species Globisporangium heterothallicum. The sequence goes on along the minus strand of JAASGH010000077.1, from coordinate 10,199 downwards.
TCTTTCTTTCTTTTTCTGGGTTCAAGAGGATGAAGACTTGCGGCTGCAAAGTGCGGAGTCTCACAGCCACCAAGAGGTTCACATGACGCAAGCGAGCGGAAAGGACCCCCTTCGTTCCTTCCTTTCTTCTCCTCGTCCCCACGCAATGCTCAGGTCATTGATGTGTGCAGATGACCAAGCAATTTGGGAATCGGAAGAATAGAAAGAAAGCAAGCAAGAACGACAGGAGTGTGCTTGCAACAACAAAAGCTTATGCGCCCCCTTCTGGAAGAATGAGAATCGAAAAACAAAAAAGCGGAACAAAAACGCACGTGGCGTTTTTGATTTTTCTTCTTTCTTTCTATGGAAAAACCAGGTCAGGTCGTGTAGTGTTTACAGTTGTGTGTGCGCATGTGCAGGATGTTTTAATGGGGTTGCGGCAAGAGAGGATGCAGGAAGCCCCTTTTCTCGTCTCGGATGGAATCTACTGCGAAGCGTTAGTATGGCGTTCCTAGCATTTGGATGAAAGTGAAGGTGTCTGCAAACACAGAGAGAGAGATGGCTGGATTGAATGGACATCTTGCGAAACTGGAGTAAATCAGTACACTCTGGCAGTACAGTGATGAGCGAACCCTGTCAAGTTGTCTGCACGACCCTTTATACCCCTCACAAAGGGTCGCTTCTCACATCGCCCCGACTTGAACATGTCGCTTCTGTCACGTTTTTTCCTCGTTTTCACATGAAACGGAAGGTCAGGTCAGCAGCTACGACACACTCATAAACAATCAACTTGGAACTCTGCGACCGGAGCGATTCTTTCTTGGGAATCGAGAGGAGGAAGTTTGAAGACACCTCACTGCAACACCTAGGCTACAGAAGCTAGCTTAGATTCTTCAATGCCCAAAGATTGAAGATTTTAAATAGAAAGAGACAGCCACTGATCGCAGACCATGAGTTTGCAGTCGTGTGAAGCCGTACCTTGATCTCTTGATTCTTTTCTTCTTTCCATGGTTCTGTCATTCACTCCGCAAAAGGCTTTGGGGCAAGAACGCACCGCGGAACTTCCGCTGACGCAAAGACTTTCGATTGCTGTCCCCCGAGATGCATTTCGTCACCCATCCGCTGACTCCATCGCTACTGTATTATCTTCCACCGTCAACGCAGTGGTGAGCATGGCTGCCAGCATCAGCATCCAAGGCAGAGCAAGAGACAAACGCGGAAGCGAATGACATCGCGCTGCACACGATCGTTGCTCCTGGGGGTTTCAGTGAGGAACGTGCTCCGAGATGGACGAGCTAGTGGATTTTTAACACTGCTCGCGCGTGAGATCGAGAGAGTGAAACGAGCGGCATTCTCCTTCGTGCTTGTTGAAGGTGTTTCACCCACCGCGCTCATTCATGCGTCGCTTCCCTTTGGTCTTGATTCGAGTCAGGAGGCACGCATCCCATGGGTTGGAATCAAGCGTGCCTCTGAATTAAAATTTTGCAAGTGTGCTGCTGAAGTAAAAATATTTGAAAGCGAGAAAGGCAAGCAACGCCATCTTAGTCGAAGACTCCCCTCCCACTCTCTCATCTCAAATGTGGAGAGCTAGCGACTGGACTGAACTAAGTGAGCGCTTCGACAAAACTCTCTCTCTCTCTCTCTCTGGTGTCTGAACCTCCCGTTGACGGACGGAAGACCACAAAAAGCGGTGGATACATGGCTAAACACCGACTGAAAGTGTGGTGCCTTCTTCGTTTCTTAGTCCTTTGCATTCATCGCCACACGCTCCGTCATTTCTGTTTCGAAACGGAATCACAGAAATCTATTTTCGAGCGTTTCTATTAATTCCTTGCGTATTGAGTATACTCGATATCGTAGCTGGTATAAACAGGGTTTGAGAAGGAAGCTACGTTTATGCAGACTTCACTGTTTAAAAAGCGTATCGAGTGTAAGCAGGATGCTAAGAGGCATCTACGGTACGCTCAGGTTGAAGCTCGACATCCAACCCATCTGCGTTCAATAAAAAACGGATGTGCATCGATATTAATACGTTAGCAGTCTTGAGCATCGCAATCGCCAGTTGTTTCCCCTGGTGACGCTGCTGCCAGTATCCAAAAGTGGGTTCTTCTTCTTTCGAGTTGGATGTGTACGTAGTGGCGTACGACTGACGTTTTCTTCCAAATGGAACGCGGAAAGTTCCGTGGAGCTGCGTGGTCAGAGTTATTACTATTGCTCTGGTGAGAAGGGAGCTCTGACCTTGAGTGGCTGACGACTGAACGTGTTTGCCTGAACACACACAGCCTCCTCCTCGACGTGCAACAATAGAAGATCCATCCGTCCTGGTGCAGAGCTGCACTTTACCTCGGTTTCTTGCGCAGATACAGTAGCAAAAATTTGGGACTTTTGGTGCAAGGACGACGGCCACCTCTGGCCACATGCTGTCGTATACGAGCAGGTTTCGTCATTTGTACCACACTGACAAACGAAGTGCGGATGTTTACAGCGCAGGTGTCGTTTGTGCAAGCACGCAATACGTAGTCACTTCTTTTTTCTACACTCGCGCACCAACTCTATATAGAGCACTAAAGGACCGACAATAAAGACCAAACGCATGTCTGCTGTGCCACCACGCCGCAATAATCGCGTAGAAGCAGACAGGGAGTGGCAATGGCGTGATCGTTTGTGGCGTTGAGAAAACCTCGTAGAAGCGAAGCAACCGCACGTGCATCGCCGTGCAAAGCGACTTCTACTAGAAGAGGATAGTCCCTCGACTCCAGCGCAGTCGTGATTGAGGAACAACGTCACGTGGCCGTCGGTTGCGACAACAAAAAAAGGAACCATTGCTTGCAGGTAGAGGAAGAGCGAGCTCCGACTAGAATCTTAGTCCTCGAATCAATCCAGTAGTTGTATCTCCTGGATCCAGATGCTGAACCGAGCTAAGAGATGACGGGAGCGCTTCGAAATAATGCATCTAAGCTCTCTCTCTCGCAACGTGCGCCATTGTTCTCCGCAGAAACTGCAGTTCAGAACCAGGATACCCACTGGGTTGCTTCGTCGAAATATATTATTTTCAGATCCACCACTCTTTGTAACGAGTTGGCAGGATCCTATGCAACAGAAACGTTGCGGAAAAGCTCTGGTCAGAGAAGATATGGTTTAGCAGCAAGGTGTACTGCTTCTGTAGAGGGTTTCTAAACGCGCGGACGGTATTCCATGTTGAAGGTACACTCTGCCGAATGCCGAAAAGGATTCACCGATTGGCATTGAAAACACCAGGAGGCATTGCGCTGTCCACACATTTTATCTGCACTCAGCCGCAGACCAAGAAGCGGTGCTGAAGGGGATTGTTCTTTCACACTGCGCGGAAAGATTCGCTGAACCTTGATGAAGGGAGACTAGCATGCTGACTGGGTGGCTGTTACAGCATCTAGCCGTCTGAAACAAAAGGCGTCTTCGGGTGGTCGCTGCTGGCGTATGTATCGAAACGCGACTCGACAGGATGCTAAGGGACCAAAGCGAGCTCCTTCTTCCGTGCGAAACGAAAGGATCGGTGGTTGGAACCAATCAATAATTGCACCAATCTATTGCCAATTATTGCAATTGATTCATTGTTGTCGCGAACCCGACTCGATCTCAAATCCAGCACTCCATCTTGGAGCTCCACAACTTTGCATGCCGAGTAGCACTCTTTGGTGGTAGGGGTATGCTGCGCCATCGAGCCACTTGCTGCTTGCTCGCTTCTTACGACCACACCTATGTCTCCTCGACGGCGGATTCAAGAGGGACGACCCAGATCGGGTTGGCAGAGATGGGATGACACTGTTGATCAGCTCTCGGTCGCTTTCGTACGCTCGAGCACGAACCAGAGACTTCACCAGCGCACACATGGAGCAGAGGGTTTTCCAGCACATTGCAGCCCCATTTGGACGGAGGCAATGTCCAGAACTACTGCGACCTGGATTTGGGATCTTCGATCGCTCGTTTGCTCGTCCACATGGGTACACTTTGCAAAATGCACTTCCACTAAGTGCGCAGCTACACGAACTTAAGCAACCATTCTGCGAGCATTGTCTATCTGGTAAGGTACACGACAAGATTATCCAGTATCGGATTCGAGAGGGTTGCCGGATAGGGGAAAGAGAGAGTTGGCTTTCGCTCGAGCCTATGAATAAACAATAGCTCACCATTTCGGAGTGTGCGCGCAAATGGACGCTTCAACCGGGAGAAGCGCGGAGACGCACAGCCACGCGCCAGCAGCTACTGATGCTGCTACCGATGCTCAAGCAGCACCGCCACCCGTAGCAACAGGAGAGCCTTTACCGAGCTCTTCTGTGCCCAACACAGCGCCTGCGTCAGCTACCCCTGCGAGCAGCGCCGACTCTCTTGTCGGACGGACGACAGCGACGACGAGCATGACCACGCGTCGCGCGTCGCAGGATTCTCGCAGCGCTACGTTCGCTGCCAGCGCAAACGTTGGTGCGTATGTGTGTGCTAGCGCCGCAGACGTCTACAGGAAATCGTCAGGCGCTAACTACTGTACGACTGATGGGTACTGATGGATATGTGGATGGTGTTGCTTTTGGTTGTTAGGGATATCGCCAGCGATGCTGTGGCGCAACAAGTCGGTGAGCTGTGAAGGTATCCGTTCGTTCGAAGCGTCCCGTAAAGCCCACATCGACGTGTTTCAAGAGAAAGACCGCGCATATTGGCAGCAGTTTGAAAAAGAGATCCTGCGGGCGAAGGAAGAGAATACGAGGTTGCAGCGATTCTTTGCCTTGCGATTGCAAGCCGATCTCGCCTACGCCGACTCGCTGAGAAAGATCCGTCAAGTGATCGAACGGCCAGTGGTGGGTGGTCTATCCGGTGGCGCTGGGAATGCTGGGAGTGCTGCTGCTGGAGGTGCAGTAGACCAGTTCAGTGTGCTGTCGTCGTGCACGAAAGCACTCAACACGCTGGGGGAAGTGCAGCAGCAGCAATCGGAGAAGATCGCGCAGTTCACGAGTGTGGTCCGACGCGACGTCGTGCTGCGTCCCCTCGAGGAAATGATTGCGACGTATGACGAGCGCAGCGCGGTGATGCTCGTGGATGGGAACAAATACGATGCGATGCTCTACGAAGCGCAGAAACATGTCGTCGACGCGTTTGGCAAGTACGATGCGATCTTCCGCGACATGGAGAGCGACCGCAATGCCAACACACGAGGGGATCCCAAGCAGGATCTATGGCTCGCTGAGATCGCGTACACCATCAATGTGCAAAGACTCAAGCAGAAACGGGTCGAGTACGTCAAGGGCATGTCGGCGCTTTTCCAGCAATACAAGACGTTGGAAGTGCTGCGTGTGTCTGTGATTCAAACGGCGCTGGACACGTACATCCGCAAGCAGAAACTACTATATGACGAGCTTTCCGGCGCCATGTCGGAGCCCATGTCGACCGTGCAGGTGCGAAAAATGCTCAGCACCCCTCCACACTTTCACGAAGCGCTTTTTGTGCTAATTGTTGGTGTCTTTGTTAAAACTCATTGCATTCTTGCAGCGCATTCAACCTGAACGAGATTTGCTTCACAGTGTCCGAAGAATACCGACCAACGTACGTACTCGGCGCCAATGTGAACAAAACTATCGAGTCGGCGGTCTCGGATCCAACACACTAAATGCGGTCTATAATATTGTAGCATACGGCAGCAGCGTTATCCGCGGAGACTGTCGAGCAGAACCTGTTTAGCAGTCTTCGGTCGCCGATTTCAAGTCCGCTGCTCGTGCGGTGCGGATTCCTGAAGCACCAAGTGAGCGGATCGATTTTCCGATCCTGGAAGGACGTGCTCTGCGCGATCACGCAGGACGAGTTTCTCCACTTGATTGAGCTCAAGGAGAACTCGAACCGCTCGATCTCGCAATCCAGCGAAGCGATGCTCGAAGCGATTTGCACCAACGAAACGACAAACGACGTCGTGTGCAGCACCGTGTGCTTGACGCACTGCAAGATCGAGATCTTGGGGAAAAGCGCCGTGCCGAGCTTTGAGATCACGGAGATGACTCAAGCCACGGGACTTTTCAGCAGCATGTTCCGCATCGAGACGTCGCGGAAACTCACGTTCCAGTGCTCGAGTCAAAGCGATTTGATCGACTGGGTCGTCGCGGCCAAGCGCTTCCTCTCCACGGGCTCGTCGCATTCGGGCAACCGGCCCTCGCACTAGCGACTAGCATCCGCTGCATGTGACGTAGCGAAGGTGATGTGGAAAACACTGAGCGCGAGGAAGACATGCACATAATACACATGGGATATATCGAACTGAAGCAATGTTGGTTGTCGAATATTTATCCAAATCAAGACCATTCCAGCCAATCAAAACGAGTGCTGACATTCGAGGGCATGTGATTGGCTGAAATCCGTGAGTGGTTGAGCAGTGGACGACTGGACATGTTCCGAGCGAGCAGCTCAATTAGAAGCAAAAGAAAGACAGGCAACATGGGACTCTTGGATGGATTGATCACCGGCATGGCGCGCAGCAGCAAGTTCGGCCGCTCGCACTCGCTGCGTCCGCTGACCTCGAAGCGCGCGAACCGCCGCTTCTACAAGGGCAACGGCTGCCGTAACGAAGGTGTCCACGGCAAGCGCGGACGCTACGTTGTCGACTCGGACAAGTTGTTGCAGCTCGAAGTGCCAGACCTCACAGGATTCAAAGTACGTCGTGGTTCTTCGCTTTTTGGTTGAAAGAGAACTATGTGTGCGTGCATGTGTGCACGTGCGCATATATATCAGCGATTCTACTGGCGCATCTATTCACTGTTCCATCGTTTTCTGTGTGTGTAGTTGAAGGCGTACGTGTCGCCATTGACTCCAAACCGCCGACCTGTTTCTCAATAAAGCGGAGTTGGAGGAAACCCCGTTGGAGCAGAGACCATTTACAGATTTTGGCAGAGCGAATGGGGGGCCAATGTACTCAAGCACGTAACGGCAACAACAGCAAGTGATGCAGGAACAAAGGAAGGTGTGTGTTTGGCAGAAGCAGTCCCATGAAAAGAAGGAAACAAAAGAAAAACAAATGAACGAAAAACACAACTCCACAGATCGTTGCAGCCAGGGTTTCCTGTGTTTCCACATTGCTCAGAGAAGAGTGATGGTGCTTGCAAATGTATTTAGACAGTGTGTGCTTTTTGCGAGGAAGAAGGAAGAGATCATTCGTCCTGCATCTCGAATCTGAGTGCTTGGCATACTGGCATTTTTGCTCGCTTCTTCACGACAGCATACGCATTTCTTCATGAGAGATACGAGTGCTGTTGCTTAGCTGATTGTGCATCCACACGTTTTGCCATTGCGGAGTTGCTGGCACTCTTCGTTCAAGAGAGTCAACTCCATTTCCTGGCGCTCTTTTTCTTTGATCAGTCTCTCGTAGTCCTGCTTCATGCGCTCCAATTCGCCATTGATTTCTTCGCGCTTCTTTTGCTCGCTGTTCAGCTTTAAATCGATCGACTCGCGCTCGATTTCGACATGTTGCTTCGTCTTCGACTCGTCCTTCAGCTGCTCTTCCAATTTCGCAATGCGTTCAGCTTGCGCGTGCGCCTCGGCTTCGAAGCGCGCTTTTTCCGTCATGATCAAGGACGAAGCAGCTTGCATCTGCTCAATTTGCTCCTTGTAGATTTGTTCACGGCCGCCGACGCTTCCAAGCTCTTCCTTGACTTTCGAGACATCACCTTGGAGCGAGCGAATCTGCTTCTCATAGCCTTCTTCTTGACGACTGAGCAAAATGCGCATCGCTTCAGCGTATTTCGCCTCCGAAAAGGTCACCAAGCACTCCAACTTGGCGCCGCCACGAGCTTTGTGGAGATACGTGTCGCGGAAACGGTGCCATTCTTGTGTGAACTGCTGCATGTCGCCAAACACGTTTTCATCGCCCGGTGCAGACGTGAGTTTTGGTTGAATGATCTCACTGTACAGAACCTGCAGCAGACGCTCGCACATCTCTTTCGACATCGCCGCGTTTTTCGTCGCAGTGTGAGCCTTCTCTTCTTCAATCTTTCTTAGCAGATCGCCTTCCAGCTTGGACGCCATATCTCCGATGGCATTGCTGCGGTATTCCTTCACGGCGCGTTGCTCCGAGTCCTTGAAGATCGCAAGCAAGTCTTCGTTGTCGACTGGGAGATCGATTTCAAACATGAATTTCTTGAACAAATCAAACGAGGTGCTCATGGCTTTGCGGCATTCACTTGCAGTCACACCTTCCCACGCAGACGTGATCACGGGGACACCGCCACTGTTGATGGCATCCACGTACGCGTGCAGCAAACCGGCAAACATGCTACCGTTCAACGGTTTGTTTTGAAGCATCTTTGGCTTGAGGTTGTCTCCATACACCAGCGCTTTCAAGTCGCTCAACTGCTTCTGGAATTCTGGACGCAGCTCGTCGATCGAGAGCTTATCGACTTGCTGCAAAAGAGACTCGTCGTGCACAGGACGCACGAGAGTGACACAATCACGTTCACGGAAGAAATCCTTCATCATCGCACGAATGCGGTTGCGCTCCATGTTGGACGGGATGCGCGCTTGGTCGGCCAACGCCTTCTCGAGGTACTCGCTACTAGAGATCGGATCCCCATCTTCGTCGACAAGCTCCAACGTGAAGTCGCGCACGACCCACAAGAACGAGGGGAAAAAATTGTGGAACTGCATCACGTCTTCGTCGCTGCTGCTTTCGCCATTGCCCGCATCGGAGCTCACCTTGATGTGCTTGGCCAGGTTCGCGATGAAAGAGAGTCCATTGATGGCTTTTTCATCGACACTTCCCTGACTGTTGTAGATCAGTTTCGAGCACAACAGCGTCGCCAACGAGAAAATACGCGCATCGTACTGCTGCGAGGCTTCGAGACCGCCCATCCCTTCGGTGTCGAGCATCAGCACCCACACGTCTTCGCCATTGGCCATCTTGCGTTTCTGCGGCTGACCCCAAAGCCAGATCCCACGCGTGCAGCGCTCAATGGTGGGACCGACGCGGAACCCACTTGGTCGTCCAAGCAGCCAGTTCAACATGGACGACTTGCCCGTGCGGTAGAGCCCCGCCATGGCGATCACGGCGACTTTGCCGTCGATCTTCTTGAGGATCGACACGGCGTCTTCATTCACCTTGAGCTGGTCTTCATTATCGCTGAACGTGATCAATGGGATCGGTTCTTCCGGGAACGCCGAGTCCGTGACGATGCTGCTGTGGCGCGCGCTGCTGTAGGAATCATTGCTCGAAGCCGACGAGCTGCTGCTGCTGTTGCTTCTGGATTTACGGCCCATGCTGGAAAACGACGAGGTGTGTGTATCGAGAGAGAGAGAGTGTCGTGGAGCTGGAATGCGTCTTCGCTGACTGCTTTTGCTTAATGCGGAATGGTGCAGATGGTGCGATAAGCTTGTTTCGTGTGCACAGCAACGCCTGAGATTTTTTGCGTCATTCTCCGACCATGCGTATGCAGTTGCACGGGTTGAACAGGTGGTTGTTCTTGGTGGGAGAGTGTTTGCAGGTTCTGCATGGTGAGCAGCTCTTTATGCGCTTGCAGAGGGAGTGGTCGCTCTAAGATGGGTGAATAAACCATTTCTCAGAGGTGACAAACATCATCACGATGGGAACAAATATTAACTTTGGTAGTAAACATCAATAGTGTGGGCGACATAGCTTTAGGAGCTCGGAATGATGGTGATTGAATGTGGACCACCTCACGAGCTCCACAGCACATCCAACAAAAACGCGAGAGCTTCAGACGTCAAGAGCAAGACCACAGGAAAAGCGCAGTCAACGTCACTCCGACGTGCACTCCTGTCTCTTCGGCTCTTGCGTCCGCAGTGGTTCAGCCTCTCTTTCTCTCTCCATCCTCATCCACCAGCAACGCCAGCAGTAAACCGAGGCATACAGGTGCGAATGGTTGCCATGAATGTGTGTGTTTGCACTCTGGGAAACAATGTGTTTGCCATTCTAACGCTTCTTTGGTGACACGATGTTCCACAGACCAATACCTGTGGAGATGCACGTACTGCGAAAAGTGGGAGCGCGCCGCTGCATCCGCGCACTAGCCTCGAATAATGGAGCACCGGGACGTCTAGCAACGTCTCAGACCTCCTGTCTGCTCTCCGCGCAGTGGGACCGCAAACAGCCTTTCTCCGTGAACAGCACGAGACGGAGTCTCGGGAAAATGGCGATCGATGAGCTCGAGATCCCACCTGCTCCGACCGCGAGCGAGATCAACGCCACCATCGCCGCG
>JAASGH010000076.1:0-78918 GCA_023334155.1 Globisporangium heterothallicum | reverse complement strand
GTCGTCAATGTAGCCAATGTCCCCGGTGCGCAAGAATCCGTCCTCATCGAACGCAGCCCGGTTGGCATCTGGGTTGTTGAAGTATCCTCGCATGAGCTGCGGCGTGTGGAACAAGAGCTCTCCGACCTCGTTCGGCGGCAAGTCGGCACCGGTGGTGAGGGACATCACCTTCATACGAGCATTCGGCACTATCTTCCCGGTGGACCCCAAGCGCTTAGTCTCTGGCGGAGAGTAAGTTCCAGCCCCGCTGAGCTCCGTCATGCCGTACCCTTGCATCACTGTTACGTTCAGTCGTTTCTGTGCCAGGTTCTCGATTTCAGCTCCCAAAGGCGCGCCACCGCATCCGATCACTTTCAGGTGAGTGAGGTCGTACTTCTCGACTAGCGGGTGCTGTGCGAGGAACAGCATCACTGGAGGGGCGACGATAATCTGTTCGAGTTTGTACTTTTCAATGCTGCTGAGGAACGTGTCGGGTTGAAAACGTGGAAGCACAACGATAGCTGAGCCTTTGTAGATGCACGAATGGAGGATCAGCGTGCCCATGATGTGGAAAAATGGCGCCAGACCGAGCGTGAGAGGACCAGGATGGTCGAGGTAGCTAAAGTCAATCGCCGAAGCCAGCAGAGCCCTCACCGTAATTTCCACTCCCTGCATGGATGCGCACACATGCACACAGCTCAAGGAGTTAGCAGTGCTGTCAACATAGGCAGCAAAGAGATCGAGCGGAGAACCTTCGGGCGACCAGTTGTGCCGCTGGAGAAGGGAAGGAAAATCACGTCTTGCGGGTCAATCGGTGGCAGCTCTGGAAATGGCAAATCCTTCTCCACGAGTCCCCTACACGCACAAATGTCGCTTCAACGATGAGCACATATGCGAGCGCACCCATGTCGGCGTAGACGTTAGCACGAGAGAACCCACTCGATTGATTGCGATGCGAGCGATCCTGGCGCTTCTCCCATCGTGTACACCTGGCTCTCCGCGATCCCACAGTGTTTCGCGGCGTCAAGAGCGACTTGAGCGAGTGCCTTGTGCGCGATGATTGCTTTCGCCTATAGTTGCAGAGATGCTAGTTACACACAGTGCTGTGCTATTGGTGTTTCGTTTGTACTTGCCTTCGCAACATCGATTTGGTCGCCGAGTTCGTGCGCGTTGAACATCGGGGACGAGGGCGAGCAGATCGCGCCGAGTCGGTTCAACGCGAAAAACGCGATTGGGTACTCGACGCAGTTGAACGAGTGCAGGATCACAACCTGAGCACCCAGCAGCAACAAATACAAACGACCACTGCGATTACTACACAGCGACCACAACACCGAGTGTGTCGCGAACGTACATCGCCCTTCTTGACGCCTTTCGCATGCAGACCCGCCGCTATTTGCTTGGCCTGCGTGAACACCTGCAGATAGCTCACTTCTCGCGACGTAGCACTGCAGATAAACGCCGGTTTGCGCGCACTCTCGGTGCCGGCATGCAGCTCCAAGTAGCTCCAAAGTGCCTTGTCTTCTGGGATCGGCAGGTCGTCATGAGGCGAGGTGTAGATCATGGTGGAAGTCGTTCGGTCGCGCTTGCTTCTCGAGACTTGTCGACTGGGAGCGAGAGAATACGGGAATGAGCGTTCTCCACGCGCTGCGTCGTCGCTGCAAACGTTGCTGTCGCGAAAGTCACTCAGTCGTCTCGTGGGTGGTAAAAGGAATCCTGTTAATTTGCACAGTACCGCAGCATTTTTGTCGCACAGGGGTTTGAGAAGTGTCTTTTTCCCCGTTTCGAGTCGTAGCGGAAGAAATAGATTCGTTGACTCGTGGCGCAGTGAAGAGGTCGAAGCTGGGGACCTCGCGTTCGGTAAGAACGAACGCTTTGCCGGGATGCGTTATGTTTCCAGCGTGTCCTTTTAAAAACCAAGGGTTCATCTTGGATTCCCTTCCCACTGACGTGCTCGATCGCAAAACCAATTCTGGACGTTTTGTGGTCTCATCCTTGCCTTCGCATGTCCCGTCACTAGGTTAGCTGCCTCATCCGTTTCAGTGTCCTCACGACTATTTTCCGCGATCTGACCACTCACTAAACCAAGCTGATACAATCAAATTACACCACGACCGTTCGAGTGGGAGTCATACGAAAGAGTTTCTTTTTCAAAAGGGTGCATCACTCAACGCCTACGACTGCCCTACACCAAGGTAGCGTTAATCGCGACTGGGATTGCGATCTTTTGCGCGGCCACCTCCGCCTTGAGCAAATAGTTCTGGTAGGCGTCTTGAGGAGCCGTGTAAGTGAATCCAGCAGCACACTCCGACGTATAGGCGACAATCCCCCACTTCAAAGTCGAACCGTTCCAGCACGCCTTCCACGTCTTGGCCGCAGTCGCGCTGGCGATCCATCGTCCGCTGGTGTTGATGAATGCAACTGCGTCCGTCGACGTCGCGCTCGGTTCGTTTTCAGCCCACGACCACGTCTGTGCCTTCATGCGAGCTCCATCGACCATATCGGTAGCAACCAAATTGAGGTTCCAACGCACGAAGTTGGCGATGTTGCCGGAATCCAGCGTAGTCGGCAGCACTTGGGTGATGGCTCCAGCCTCACCGAGCGAAATGTAGCGAAGCACCGATTGGTAGGCGCGCAAGAAGTAGCTGTTGCTGTAGATCTTCAGACCGCCAATGGTACGAGAGGCATCCGGAAGGGTGTCGATGTACTTGGTGCCCAGAATCTTGTGTCCCCCACAGAAATCAGTCAAGCTGTACGCCAGACCAGTGTTGGAGTTGGCGAGCAAGAACACGCGCTGGTTCTTGTTGATGAATTCCTGGATCGTTCCATTCTTCCATTGACTGGCAGCCAAGTTGTTCACCGACGCCAGAGGGACAATCAGATCGCCAAACACATCCACCAAGAGCGTGTTCAGGTCACCGAATTTGTTCAAACGAGACAGCTCGGAGCCAGTGTCCAAGTACAGGAAGAGCGGCTCGTTTTGGTTTTCCGGTTTATCCAACCAGGCACGCAGTTCCAGCATGGTGTTGCGGGTCGTGATTTGCTCCTCGGGACGAATGCCAGACACGGAAGGGAAGCACCCGAGCAATTCGGGACCCCACAAGATGGTTCCATACTTGGCCAGTTTCGCGTCGATCGCTCCGAAGAGCGCAGTGATGGAGGCGGAGCCCAAGTTACCGCAGTGCGCAGTGTGCAAGTCGTCCAAAAAGTAGTGCACATCGACTTCGAGCCACCGGACGCCGATCTGCAGTTGGTCTGTCAGACTGAGCGCATGGTTGTTGGTCTGGAGGTACGAGTACGACTTTAGTGGGTTCAGGTTCAAGTTGAACAACTGATCTCTGTTCCCGTATCCGTCCGCAAGAGTGATCGCACTGTTGTGCGTCGATGGGATTTGCGCATAGCAAATCGGGACTTGGTATGCAAGCTTGCGCTGGTACGCCAGCGTTTGGGCAACCCAGGTCGACACCGAAGCCGACCCCTTTTCACACACTTCGCTGCACGTCGTCCCCTTCGCGTCACACTTTTGCACTTTCTTGCAGGTAACATCGACAAGGTTGTTTTTGCCCGGCTTGTTGGTGCCTGGGGTGATAGTCTTCGTGAACTGAGGGATCATGTACGAAGGGTTCGTGCACTTCGAGGTGAAAGTACACGCTTTCGTGCCAGGCACCGCGTTCACGAATTTGGTCGAGTTGGAAGCAAAGTCAACGACACCGTTGAGGAACTCCTCCACCGTCGATCCCAGCAAGTACGAAAACGCATTCTGCACGCTCTCGATCAATGGACGAATTTGGTGCGTGCAGCAACCGTAGTCAATTGTCGCTGTCGTCGCCAGGGATGCGCTGTCCGTGTAGTCCTTGCCACCCATCGCGTTACACTCTTGACCTGCCGAGGTCGTGAAGAACGGCATCAAGAAGGAATCAATGACGGAGAATTGCGTCTGCGTGAACTTGGTCGTGAGCTGCGAGTAGATCGACGTGCCACAGGTCTGCGTGGCGTCGCGTTTGGAGCAGAAAAAGCTGTTGATCCCGTTCACGGCTTCGTTCAAAAGGAACGAGTTCTTGCTCACATTTGATGGCACCGCCAGATTCAGCAGGTCGAGCAGGTCGCTGATCTGCGAGCAGCACGTCAAATCGTTTTGGAACACCACGAGGAGATCCGGCAGCAACGTTTTCGCGCACGGCGAAATGACGACGTTGAGGTCCGAGCAGAGCGCATCCATCTGCGTCGCGCCTGTCGCCTTCATGTGCTGATAGAACAGCACAGAGATCTGGTCGGGAGCCGCGACCATCTTGGTGACCAAGTCGATGATACTCGCCAGCGACGTGCTCGACGGCAGCGCCAAGAGATCTTCAAGCGAGCATTCCGTCGACGCCGTGGCGACCACTTCCAAGAACTTGTCCAGATTGTTGCCCACGCAATAGTCGATGCCGTAGTCGGCTGGCAGGATCGTGAACGGGTCGGCAGTGCAAGTCGCAGCGCCAGCACCCCCAGTCGTCGACAAGAGACCGAGTGCTGCGACCGCGAGGGAGGTTAATCCTGCAGCGAATCGTCGGGCAACCATCGTGGAGCGAAGGAAGTGAGTGTTCCCAACCGAGCGGATCGCAGAATGAAGTCAAGGTGGTTCCTGAATGCACCGGCACCATCGTCATTATCCCTCTCTCTCGCACTCGCACACTTACACACACACAGTGCCACCTGCAGCTCCTCACTTTCTCTTTCGGCATGGCTTGACAGCATAGCATTGCTCTTTGTGTGGCCGAGGCAGCAGCACTCGAGCAATCCGATGGTGTCTCACACAACCTGCAACTGGACAACGATTCCATCAAGTCATCGTTTCTAAATGACATTTCTAACTTTTCTAACCTCCGAAACCCTCAGCAAATGGCTTCACTCGTACGTGTGCAAAGCGATACTGTACGCTGTTTAGAAACGTTCGAAAGAGCTGTTTGGCAGCGAGAGAGCGTTCAGAGACGCTGTTCTGTGATGGGAAGTGATGGGATGGAAGGATGGAAGCAGTCTGCTCTTCGAAACAGGACCAATGCTCGGATTTGCGCGAAACTTGAACCACAATGTGAAGCCACGGGAAGATTGTGGAATGCCAGAAAGTGGACGGCTCGCTCGACGTACACGGACAACCTTGCTTCATCTCCTCGAAAATATTGAAGTGAACCAGATCTGTGCAAAGTTCCAACCTCATCTGATCCTGTAGAACCACTCACTTTGCTTTCTCTCTGAAAACATCTCTCCCTTCCTTGCACTTGTGATGAGAACCGATATGGAGACATGATGCAGGTCGATCACCAGTTTATGTTCCTTGCACTGCGTTTCGTTCCGATGTTGGTGCGCATCTTTCCACCGATGCTTTTGGATCGAAGGGTGTCTGCATAACCTCCGCACGGAAGATCTTGGCTATCATTGCCTCCACATATGTCGCATCCATACCATCGTCTCCCTTGGGATCGCGGTTCAAGGCGACAGAAAGTTGCTGAAGAATGTGCTCGCAAGATGCTGTCTGCAAACCTTGCTTCGTGCCAGTCATGACACGATTCACCCGCTCCGCTGCGGTACAATCTGGGATGCCACTTGAAGCAGCACCTCCTAGACTGCGCTGGACACAGAGGTCCATTTCGTGTAAAGCCACACTTCGCCAATGTACCGAGTGTGGAGCGCTCCAAATTGCTTGGTCTTGACTGCGACGACGTAGCTCGGATTGCTCTTCTCGACTTGGCTTTTCAATTCGTCAAAGCGCGCGGTGCATTGCTTTCTCAATTGCACATCGACCATACTCTGGTTTGCGTTCCACAGACGCAGAAGGAAACGATCTGTGCCTTGCTGGTCGATCGGATGTGTCGCGACAAGCGTCAGAAAGTGCTCGACGGTCTCGTAGAAGCGGTCTCTGGACTCTTCGCTCCATCCCCCGACAGTAATGGAGAAATCGCTTATCGGAACCCGACTCGGATGCTTTAGCGCATTTGAAAGCAGCGCGTACACGCCACGACCTGAGCAAAGCACATTTCGGAGGAAAATCGTCGTCAGCGACCGCAAATGACCGAGCGCTGCAACCCCAGAGTCCACGATCGTGTCAATCGGTAGCTCCAGCTCGCAAGGCTCCTGCTTGATGCGGAACTCGACAAGATCTGGACAGGAATCGGCGACGGCGAGCAGGAACTGGTCGTCAAACACATTTTGGTCGAACTCGATGTATTCGTGCAGCACAATCTCGAGCTCCTGTAAGTTGGGACATGCCTTGATGGCGTGGCAAAGAGACTGCGACGAAGTAACTTCAGCGAACGAATCGCCAGTTGAGTCCATGAACAGCTGCTCATCCCAAGAGTACCCTTGGGTGATCACGAGGTGGGAGAGCTTTGGTTTCACGAAATCTCCAAAGATCGTGAAGAAGTCCTCGTCGAACGGGAGCGTGACCCAATGCACGTGCCGCAGACTCCTGCACGCCTCGCAGAACGTATGCCACGTCTGCTTGGAGACGTAAAACAGCTCCTCGCAGTCGACGATCTCATTCTCGACGTAGGTTTGCTCCCATCCTTCCAAGTATTCAATCGCTGGACAGTATTGCGCAACCGCCAGTAAATACTCGGACGAGTATCGCGCTTCCCCGTCGTCAACGTTGCGGTGCGGAACCACAAGCTGGCGCAGTCCCCTGCCACTGCTTGTGTGCCAGACTGCGAGTGCATCGTACAGTCTCGAAAACACTGGATTGACTTCGTCCCCCAACGACCCGTAACTCGTTTTCTCTGGCAAAACCAGCGCTTGGATGCTCTTGCAGTACACTGCTGCCGCTTCCAATACGTCAGCTAAGTGTCTGCTCACCAGTGGGAAGCCGGAGAGATCAAGACGCTGGAGCTTCGGGTTGCAGTTGGCAAAGAGAGCGACCCAGTCAACCTGCAGGTTATCGAGCGGCGCTCGGTCCTCACGGTTCCATTCCGATCGCTCTTCTTCCGTGCCAAGCGCGAGCGCTAGGCTTCGCAACGTGCTGTGTTTCGTACGTAGTCTGTCAATACCAGCTAAATGCTCTTCTCCGATGTTGCTCCCAGTTGTGAAGGAGAGTTGCAGTCTCGTGTCCCGAAAGCTGGTCACAATGTGCTCAAGCTGCGCTCTCCACGCGTGGGAGACAGTCGCGAGCTCGAGAAGCTGCTCGACGGGCAGTGGCTGCTCGTCGGGGATAAGCTCCGCATCGAAGTCGTCGAGCGCAAACGAGAGGATGAGACTGAACACGGACGTCGGCAGCGCATGCACGGAATCGGTCATTTTTGCCAGTTAGGTTGCCGATCGCAATCCGAGACGAAGTGGGTGTTTTGGATGCTTAACGTGCAAAGTCACAGAAAGAATGCGTTGTTCACAGAACAGCGCTGTGCTGGCATTTTGAGGGGATCACACAAGCGCACACCGTCGAGCACAAAACAAAACGCTTTCTTGCATCTCCACATTTCGCTAGTCGACTGCAACAACAAATTGAAACTTAGTAGTTGTACTCATACTCGTATCCGTCGTCGTTGGAATCCAGATCGTAGATCTCTCCATAATCATCGTAAATGTAGTCGTCGTAGTCCTCGTCCAGCTCATAATCCAGCGGCAGGTTGTCAACATCCAACTCGTGATGGCTGTGATCGTAGTCCCGATAGAAAAACGTGTCGTCCACGGCTCCATGCTGCACATCCAGTTCATCCTCCCAGCCGTACCACATGCTCGGCTTCGAAAAGCCCGTGTAGACACCGAACTCGGAAATGCCAGAGAAGCCTCCAAATTTGCGTCCAGTCATGCCCACGCGCAGTCGAAGTGTGGGGTATTTCTGCTTCAACTCTTCGATGACTCTTTCCAACTTCAGCAAGTAGTCCTTGCTCCAGCCGAAGTCTACTGGTGCAGCACAGGCATTGGTGAGGCGGAGCACTACCCGGCGACTCGTGAACCGCACGTCCTGCGAGGTCGCGATTCGAGAAAGCAGCTTGAGCACCTCATTGTAAAATTTCAACTTCGACTTGGAGCTCGCACCGCCGAGGGATATCTGCACATCCCGCTGTCCGGTACATTCGTGAGGGGAATTGTTCAAAAGTGCGAAGAGACCGTTCCCGGTGCAATTCACGCTTCGAAGTTCCAAAAAGCGCAGCCATGTCAACTTACTGAGCGCAGCGAGACCACGATCTGTAAACGAACTGACTGGAAGACGAGTCATATTGTATCGTTCAGCGACTTCCCACATGCACACTCTCTCAAGCAGGGGGCAATGCTCCGCAGCGGCGATCCAAAATTGATCTCCAAAAATCTCCTGGTTGAATGTATCAACAGCTGGGTATCCGTCGACGAGGAAATTGTAGTCCTCTTCCTCGTACATTGCCATGGGGTTATCGAGAATGTTTTCGTCCACTGGGTGGTAAAAGCAAACTTCCAGATGGGTCAGCGCAGGACACGCTCGCAGTGCAGCTTTCGCATCCGTGGCCTGCACACCCCAGGGACTCCGCCGACTTGAATCCGTGTCCGCACACTCTCGAAAGTACGCTCGCCAATTCCAAAGCATATTGACGGAAAATGTTAAGTGCTGGAGTTGTGGTTTCGGGTACGCGCCGAATACGCGGAAAAAGTCATCTTTGAAAGGCACCACGACCCAGTTAAACTCTTTCAAACGCACACAGTTCTTGTTGAATCCCTCCCACGTGCGCTTCGATATTATCCACTCGTCGCGGCACGTCAGTCGGTCCAGCTCGTTCAGCGAATGCTTGTGTCCATCCAAGTATTCGACATTGGGACAGAACTGGACCACTTTGTCAATGTACTCGGTGCAGTGCAGCACACGGTCGCCATCAAGTCGACTTGGAAAGGTGAACTGCCGCAGTCCGCCGTGCCCACCTTTCGTGTACCACCGCTCGATCGCTTCGTAGACCTTTGTAACCAGCGGTGCGACGTCATCGCCACTGGGGAAGTCTTGCCGCTCCTTTCCTGGCAAAATCAGCGCCTGCACATTCATGCAGTACGTGGAGGCAGCGTCAACAATTGACACTACATGTGGGCTCGACAGCGGCAGGAGCGACAAGTCCAAACGCTGTAGATCCGGCATGCGGCGGAAAATCTCCTTCCAGGGAATCGGCACTTCGTTGACCAAGTGGAGACCATGGTTGAGCATGAAAAACTCTTTGTTCGCTACAAACGAGCCCATCGTGAGCTTCAAGCCTCGGATGTAGTCTCCGCGGAGCAGCACTTTGCGTTTAAACGCGAAAATCTCGTGGCGGTTCGCCTTCTCAAACTTCATCGTCAGCGTACTCAATCTGTCGTGCGCGAGGATCTCTCGCATCGGCGCCACCCAGTCTTTCGCCACCAGCGCGTAGATCTGGAGCGCTTGACCGGGAATGCGCTCCATGCGGCGGCAAGGATCGCTGTATTCATAGACCGCGTACTCGATGATCTGCTTGAAGATCGGCAGCGGGAGCATCGGCAGCGCCCGCATGCGATGGCTCTTGTCGGCGCTCCTCATTGTCGACGTCCGAGTTGGAAGAAGAAACGAGGAGAACGGATTGCTGCTCGAAAAGTCGAGTTTATCCAAGTATTAGCCAATCCAATGCGCAGAAAGGGAGTGTTTGCATTAATGTTAGCCAATCAATTATCGGATCGGAGCATCCCATTTTGCTCAGATGAGGAGCAGGATTTACTTGCGCGGAGTCATGATCACGGAGTAGGCGCTTTCACACGCTGCGAGCGCGGCTGCTTCGTTCTTGTAGCGGCCGAGGTACAGTGGGTTTTGTCCTGGCAGGTGGATCCGCGCTGCGTATTTCGATTTCTTTTGCCTCGTGATCACGAATCGTTGCTTTTCGTCATCTCCATTGGAGCTGGTGCTCCGAGAGGACACCACCTGACTGTCGGAGATGTCGGAGATGTCGCTACTTCTTCCTGAAGACGACGGGATTCGACCCGGTAGGTTGTTGAAATACCCTTCGCTTCTGGCAGAGTGTAGACGCTCCGTAACTGACAAAAAGGATGCCGAAGACGAGCGAGATGTTGATGGATTCTCGAGATCGTCGTCGTCGTCGTTGTCGCCTCCACTGCCAGCTGCATCTTCATCGACCGATAGAATGGTGTGTCCTTTGTGGCGAGACCGCTGGGCTCGCGTCTTGCGCCATTTATGCTTTTGACCCAGCACAGTGGATTTCTTAGCAGACCCCGATGCAACGTCGAGGTGCTGGCGCTCCTGTTCTTGGTTGCCAGTAGTGCGATGCGGAAGACGCGGGATCTCAACTTGGACGCTTTTCTTCTGCAGCACGACGGGCTCTTCATCGGGTACTCGGTTGACCATGTCGCTCGCGCTCCAATTGTTACTGAGGCGTTTTTGCTGCAGATCCGAATCCTCGTCCTCATCTGGGTACGAGGAAGACGGATTCTCTTCGTCGTGCTCGGACTGATCGAGAACAGGGGACACTGCTGCTGCGTTCTTGGTCTTTGGATGGCTGTTCCCGTAAATGCTTCGTAGCGCCGACCTCTGCATTGTGTTGCTATTTCCTGCTGCTATGCTTCTCGAGGAGTCGAATCTCCCAAAGCGATCAGACTGCGGAAGAGCGAGAAACTCTCGTTTGATCTTTCTGCTATCGGACGGACGGAGCACTTGTCCAGTAACGAGGAAAACGCGCTCAACGAAACCAGGTGACACAGCGACAAAAATAGAGCGACTTGCTCGAATTACACAGCGCAGCAGAAGGCAGCAAGCATCGACGCTGAAACGAACTTGCAAAACATCGCCACGTTTTCAACCGACCTGCCTATTCAACAGTCTAGAGATGCAATTAGTATCGGGTTTCACCGAGCGAAGGGAGGCGCGGGGTCAGTCTCATCCGTTAGTTCATCGCGGCTCGAATTCCGCAAAGGGTGGACAGCTGACTGAGCTGCAGACGATATGGGGTACGATGCTGGTGGCGCGCCAACCACTGTGGAAGTCGCGAGTGGGAAAGGATCGAATGCTGCACCGACGAAAAAGCTCATTGCTGCAAGGAAAAAGAGCGCCAAGAACTTGAAGCAAAAAGACGCGGAGAGGAAAATCGAAGCGGTTCAGTATTGCCTCCAGGATGAACTGTTTCTGCAGGAGCCAGACGTGCTCCCGTTGATCATTGGGTTCTTATCACGGGTCAAGGTTGGTGTTGCCCACGAGCGTGTGCGATGTCCTTTGTCCGTCTTGATATGCAAATGTGGTCTGCTGTGTGTGTTAAGGTGCCGAAATTGGTGATGGAAACGTTGAGCGTGCTTGAAGGACTAATCTCCGAGTCGTCGCATACCATCAATGCTGCTGAAGACCAAGAAGGAGGGGATCAAGTGAAGACTGAAATCCACCCTGAGCGAAATGGTATGCGGTGCGCATGTACGCTACTGCTCTCAGATATGCCAAACCAACACGAATGCTTTCTGATTGTTTGCAGCTCGGTTTATTCTCGAGCAAAGTGTCTCCCCTGGTTCGTCTTGGAAAGGTGGAGCGCCATTCATCGCGCTAGTCTCGGCGAATAGCCTTTCGTCTGAGATCAAGGTAAGGCAACGCTGTCGGCGATTCTCAGCGCCAAGAGAATGAGTGGACTGCTGCTGAATCTGTGAGGGTTTTGTAGGTAAAAGCGGTCCATGTATATCGCACGCTCCTGCAAGCATCGATCGCAATTGCGTCGAGGGAGCCAAGTCACACAAAATCTTTGTCGTGCATTCAAACTTCCGGCGCTCCGTGCACCACCTTGCTGAGCTCGCTTGACACAGAAAGCGACAGTCTTGGCTTTGCAGCTCTCTCGTGTCTCGCGACGCTGTTCCAGAGCCAGTTAGATCGAAGCTTTCTTGAGAGCGAGGAGAATCAAAAGGCGACTGCGCGAGTGCTTCAATTTGCGTCTCATCCAGACAGGCGATTCCATCAGCTTCTGCTCAATATCGTCGAAACCTTTTCGCTTTTCGGTAACCACCCTTCCAGTTCGCTCAGCTAAATGTGAGGTTTGAACCTCCACTGTACTCACCATATGCGATGCTATTCTAGAGCTTGGAAGAGAGTTTCTGAGAACTCAAGGAGCCTCGGCAATCCTGAAGTCCATGATCACCGAGATCGCGGAAGGTGCTGGCACAGCTCGAAACAACCTTTCGCCAGAAGATATGGCAGTTGTCGGCTCGAATGTTTGCGCGATATCCAGAAGCTTTTGCCGTGTGGAGTTTGCACGAGAACAACTCAAGGTAAAGTCAGCGGATTCCACTCTGAACGAGGCTGATGTCTATCCCGTCATCGATGCAATGGTCTCGCTACTGCAACGAGACGTTGCGGTGGCACTATCTCCTGCATCAGCTCCTGCTGGTGTCGCTCCAGGACAGCCAGCTACAGCAGCGCCGCCTCCCGTTACCGCCCCCGTTTTCTTCAGCGAGAAGTGCGTCGCAATCATCTCCAGTCTAGGGAGGATGGCGCAGTGCAGCGAGAAGTGCAAGTCGCGCGCGAAAGAAAAAGGAGTCTTACCTGTCCTGCTGGATCTCTTCAAAGTTCCGGAAGACCACAAACTCCACCAAGTGGCGGATACACTGCTCCATCTGTGTATACTGGCGCCAGGAAGTGAAGGGGAGCGTGTGAACGTTGATCCTCGCATCCTTGCAATAGTCCGTGAAGAAGAGATCCCTGTCGAGAGTAGCGATGGAGCGGCAGGTTCCTCCCCGACTGTAGTCGAGAAAGCACCTTTTGTTGCTTTGGATTGTGTACTGTCACTGTTGGAAGCCAACAGCAGTGCTGAAGAGAAGCTGGTCCTCTTTCGGCTGGTCCGGTGGCTGGCAGCGCTGGTCGAATCTCCCGAAAATGCTCTTGCGCTAGGCGAAAGTGGCATGGACATGTTTCTCAAGATTGTAATCGAAACTTCTCAAGACCACCGCTTGCTGATTGGATTTTTGTCCAAGTGTGTGAAGGCTGTCGCGGGTCAAAATGGAGCAGCGTGCGAGGTACGAGTTTGCGTGCTGCATCATGTCTATGCAAAGGACTTATCTCACGAGGCTTTGCCTTTCGCGACAAACAGCTTTGCGGAACAGAAAACCGTGACCCAACCGCGGCATTCGTCTCGTTTCTCCAGACCGTTGCGCCACGATCGGACACTACCGCAGACCAAGCTGTGCGTGACGACAAGCTTGCTGGGAACGAGACAGAGATGTGCAAACTGGCGTGGATTGACGAAGAAGAAGAGGATATTTTCGATCCGATGGGTTTGACGTTGCCTCGCCACGACATTGATCCGTATCTGTGTGCAGTTGAAGCGCTTGATGCACTAGTTTTGGGATTCTCCAAGTGGAACCTGCAGAGGAATGACACCAGCGCTGGAGCATCGACCAGCACCGACTTCAGTGAACTAATTGTCCAGAAAACGGATGCTTCCCTCGGCAATGAAGCAGCTGGAGGCAAACCTGGAGTTGCCGCGGCTAGCAAGAAGAAATCTGATGCTTCAAAACCTGCTGTGGTTGGTGAGGGAGTTGCTTGCTCAATCTTGGAGAAGAGCACCGATATCTTGCAGCTCGTTCCATTTTGCTCCGACAATCTCCCTTCGGTTTCGAAAGCTCTCTTGCAGCTTTTGGTCAACATGATGAAGTTGCCTGGTGGGATCAAAGCGATGCTGCATCTCGCGAAACTGGTCGGGAGTGCTGGGAATCGACCACGGCCAGGTGAAGGAAGCGAGAAGCACTTGGAGACCGCTGTTTCATCCGCTCCAGTTTTGTCGTCCGTGAACCGTTTTTCGAAGTGGCCACTTGGTCTTGACCAATGCGAAAGCACAGAGTACGCATGGCTAGTCACTCCGTTCCTTCATGTGCTACAATCGAGTCAGGCTACGTTCTCCGAAGTTGCGTTTGTAATTGAGGCGCTTGACATGCTAACAAGCGCAGATGGATCGAATACTGCCGTATATACCAACTCGACGAGCATTGGCTCAACTACTATCGATCTCCCTATCACCCAGCCAGATCTATTTATCAACGTGGCTGCAACAGCGGGGGGACTTGTGCTACTGGTTTCTTTTGCAGACGATAGTCGGCTTTTCGACTGTCCTGGTGACGAGACGCGGCGAAAGCATCTGTCCGAGAAAGTGGAGTCATTGGTCCTTCGGTTTATCGATTTCGGGCAACAGAAGCAAGGTATTGCGGTCTCGAAGTACAAGCTCCACCTCGAGTCGCCAGATTCTAGCCAGATCCCTGCGTCCGGAGGGGACCCAGCTTCGCCAAGCGAGCAGACGGACTCAAGCAACACTAAACTACCGGATTTCCCGTACGTGGCACTCTGGGCGAAGTCGATTCTGGATTTGCAGTTTGATGTTCCTCGGTTTAATTACCTGAACTACTCGGCGATCCTGTTGGCAACGGAGCTCTCCTATAACAACGCAGCGTTTGCATTGCTGTCGGCGAGTGCCTCGCCGGATACTGCCTCGGCGGATGGGACCACGCCGTTGATGACAGCTCTTCTCACAGGAAACGAAGAGCTTGTGCGCGAACTGCTTCGCTTGCATCCAATTGTCGATAAGATGACTGTCGATGGCAGCGACATCTGCGCCTGGAATTGTGCACTCGTGGCTCCACTTGGACAAAACGTGAGCCAGACAATCACCAGCGCCTACGAAACCAGGTCCGCTGCGCATAATATGCCGCTTCTCATCCAGCTCGACACTATTTGGGGTACTCCGACGCTCCTGAAGGAATGTCTCGCTGCGCAGCTCGACGTGAACGTATCCGATGCTGATGGCAACTATTTATTGCACGCCGTAGTCTCGAAGTTGCTTGTGCGGAAGCAAGTGCGCGGTCTTGACCTGTGCTTGCGGTATCACTCTCAGCGTGCGGACAAGCAATTTCTACTGGCGACTGTGGCAACGCTGCTAGAAAAGCACTCCGCTGATGTGAATGCGTGCAACCTTTTGGGTCAAACTCCGTTGCACTTGGCTGTGATGTTTGGTCACACAGAGATTGCTAGTTATTTGCTTCGTCGTGGAGCGAACCCAAATATCCAAGATGTCTTCGGGTACCTACCGCTTCATTACGCATGCCTTGGTTTCTGCACCAGCGAACCAACATCGGGTGCTCCTGCGTTTGCGGTTCTCGATGATCTGCTTCGTGGTGCATCCAAGTTTGAGTTGGTCGCTGGGAAGCACTCCGACTTGCGGAAGCACAGGTCGCCAGATGAAAAGGATGCACTCGCAATAGAGAGTATTCTGGAAGAAGGCTTCTTGGACGCTACGTCGCCAAGAGCGATCACGACCAAAGTGGCGAATGTGCAGCAGATTTTGACGACGACAGGCTTTTTGGACGGGTTGCTGCCGTGGCATTTCGCATGTGGTGGTTGCAGCCAAGTCGCAGCGACCGTGTGTCTGGACGACGACATGCGCTCTCGTTTTCATGCAAATGGAGCCGTGCGCGCATCGATCTTGGTGCACCTAAAAGACAACTACGCCGTCGATCTCAGCGCTGCGGCCAACAAAAATATGACGGCACTTCATTTTGCATTGAAAACCGACTTCGGCGGCTCCAATGCCGATGTGGTCACTCTACTCTTGGCTACGGAAGAGTGTCGAGCTCAGATCAATGATGTGCACGAATGTCTAACGATTGATGCACTTCCTCCTATCCCGGAAGCCAGTCGAGTAGACGTCTCGACCGCAAACGTGCATGCGAGCCAGTGCTACGTTTCCTCGCGATCGTTGGATTCCAGGTATCACATCATCCTTCCGAATGGAGACCATTTGGGAAACCTGCATCGAGAGGCAATTCATCCCTCTGACCGGATCAGCTCCGTGCCGACTGCCTGTGGGTTGAAAAGCAAGTACTCGCTTCTCATGGAGAGTGCATTTTCGCCGCTGCACTACGCGTTGCAAAGCAGCGATGAAATGGCGCTTCGTCTGTTAT
Source organism: Globisporangium heterothallicum (assembly GCA_023334155.1). Taxonomy (NCBI): domain Eukaryota; phylum Oomycota; class Peronosporomycetes; order Pythiales; family Pythiaceae; genus Globisporangium; species Globisporangium heterothallicum. The sequence continues at coordinate 63,072 of JAASGH010000076.1, read as the reverse complement.
CGTGTGCCGATATCTCTCTCAACCCCGAGGGCAGCGATCTGCCGCTGCTGGCACTCGCATGTGCTGCACGACGCTCCGCGCAGGTCGTCGAGAAACTGATCAGCCAGCAAGCCAACGTGCGAGTGCATCTCCCACTGCTTGGAGCGCAACTCGATGAGGTCGCCAGCGAGAGTGCAGAATGCAACCTTGCAGGTCGACAACACGCGTCTGCTCTGCACTATGCAGTACTCTATGAGGATGTTGATGTTGTCAACGTCCTCGTATCGAAAGGAGAACACACAAATGTGAATGTGCGGCGCTCGGGCGATGGGTTCACTCCCTTGCATCTCGCGTGCGAGATGGGTCATATGGAGCTCATCAAGCTGCTACTGGACCATGGAGCCAATCTCTTGCAGATGTCGACGCTTTCGGCATCAGCGCAGGGTGTGACTCCATTGCATTTGCTGCTAAGAAATGACACCGTCGGGAACGACAAATTGAAGCGTGTCGTTGCAGCCAAATACTTGCTCCCTGAGATGCTGTTGGAAGATTTGGGAGCGTCCCTCATGCATCGTCCCGATCCAGGAACCGCGCGAGAGATGGAGGCAAGACCACAGAGCCACACTGACCTTGACGTCGAAGGATCGAGTGCCAAAGCAGAGAGAGATTCCAATGTCCCCACCACGAGCAACCAAGAGCATGGGATCACGTGCATGCTACTCGCTGTAGAAGAGCACAATCTCTCATTGTATACGCGTCTATGCCAACTGCGCGAGAATGCGAGCGAGGATCAAGAAACGAGCAGGCGTCTTGTTAAAGACCTCGAGAAAAGCGATGGCGCTTTGCAAGTCCTGTTCAGGCTTTTCGCGGAAGAGCCCTTCGCTTCTCCCTCTACGACTGCTCCTCCAGTGAGTCTCATGACGGAGGAAACGCGAATTTCAGCTGTGCAATCGCCGCTTCGCACCGCGAGTTTCGAGAGTGTAGAGCATCGCCACGAGTGCTATCGCCAGAAAATCGTTCGCTCGCAATGGATCCCTCCTCGACCACCTGCAGCGATGCGACGCGTTTCCAGCATGAATGCGGAGGCGGTCCCAGCGAAAGAGAATGCAACCAGCGAGACAACGGATGGCAATCCCGCTGGGAACAGCACCGCTCGGAGAGTGCCAGCGTGAGTTCTGATGCGTCTAATAGCGCATCCGCGTAGAGTTGCAATATTCGTGAGCGACATGGATGTGATTGTGAAACTAAACCGAGTGCGCGCGAGCCGAAGAGCGGGATTGTAGAAACCAGCGAGAGGGAACACGTTGCTGCTGTGCAGATGCATATATTACACAATGATCCATTCGCAGCTGGACGGATCTCAACCTCCTTCCTCCGCGAGTCAGGAGCATGCTGGCGAGCATTGTCTGATGTCTGCTTGCGGACATTTTCTGTATCCATTGTATTTTTGTCCCCACCATCGTCGTTTCGCGCTAATCTGGTGTGTGCGTGGAGTCCTCGTATTTCCCGTCGTCACAACCAGGAGCAGACCGCACACCCAGCAGGCAGAGAATGCTGCACGGCGGATCGGATTCGGCCGACAGACAGACGACGCCACCGGTTCCACGCTTACGCTTCGACTTGCTTGCGCAGTTAGCGATCAATTCGTCCAAGCAAAACGCACCGGAAGACTACGGAGCAGTTATTCCCGACCAGACTCCAAGTCTCGATGACGATCGCAAACGTGTCCTCCCAGTCATCCACGCATCTACGTCGAGAGAGCGAGGAGCTTCGAAAGCTGATCAGCATAGAAGCCGCGAAGATGCTTCGGCAGCTGCCCACACAGCGCGCATTCGCTATGCTCCTCCTCCGTTCACATCCTCACCTTCGCAGCCCTCAAAACCGGATGTTCGCCCTCCTCTCGGTCACAAACGTCCAAGCAATCAACTGAAGACGACAACCCCGCGAGACGAAGAAGACGAGACAAGTGCATGCGCCGTCATGAAGCAAATGGTCACTGAGAAGCAGGAGATCACAGCTCGCTGCTTCCAGGCGTTGCATGAGCTGCAGACTCGGAGCCAAAGCGGGTCAACGAAGGCGATTTTGCACCAGATCTATTGCGTGCTTTACGACGCAGCATACAATTACGACCAGATCAAGGGCTTGCCGACTATTGGTGGTCTTGCGCCGGAGGAAAGCAGCAACGACATCGTTACTCCCGAGGAAAGTGTTGGTCAAGAGTACTTTTCATTGCTACTGCATTCCCAAGAGAAGCTCCGCAGCTTGCAGCAGGAGGAGACCCAATTGCGAACAAAAGTGGCAATGGAGCAAGCACTAGAGCGCAACCTCGCAGAGCGGCTGCAGACACTCGACGAAGACTTGGAGCACATTCGCTGCAAGCATGGGGAAAGCAATGGTCAAATCGAGATCGAGTGGACCGCTGTGAACCAATTGGAGCACGAATATGGTATGCTCCTGAACCAAGAGCACGAAGCGAAACACGAGTGCGAAGTACTGAACGTCCAGGTTGAGAAGCAAAAGCTGCAGCTGAAGGATATCCGGACCAAGGTGTCCTACTTGGAATTCGTGTCGCGCATACCAATCAAGAAACATCTGGAAGAGAGAAAGGTGAGAGATCAGGAGGAAGGTCTCCTGCTCAAGGTGAATCGGGTCGACGAAGAAAACGCAAAGCTGGAAGCTGAATTGGCGAGACTCAATCTCCAAGTCGAGAATCTAGACCGACAGTATCAACAGGATTTTGAAAAGAAGACCAACTTGGAAACGACGTTGCGAGACGCTGGAGACGAGCTTGAGCGCATCGAGAGTGTGTGTCGACGCACACGAGACTGCCATACGCCTCGACCGTCATGGGATGTGATAGTTGACCAAACACCAGAGCTTTCCCACCAGAAGTATCAGTGGGAGATCTTGGACGATTCCTGCAACGAGGAGTCATCGAGAGACGATTTGGACTTGGAGGTAAACATGGGGAGCGAAGCAAGAGAAGCTGGAGTCGCTGACCAGCAACTGCACTCGAGCGACAGTGGACGGACAAAAAAGCTAGTGAAGGAGATGCTGCATTGGATCGAGCGTCTTCAGAAACACTGTGGCGTCAACCTCCATTTAAGTCGAGTACGTCCGCCTCTAGAGTCGTTATTTTTTCGTTTGATGTGGTGAACTGAAAGACTCATGTGGTGTACTTAGATCTGGCACGACATTGAAGAAGCTCGAGTGGAACTAAACATCCTGCACCATGAATTGGAGCGCGTTGCCAGAAAGAGCCATAAGCACCACTCCATGTCTGCGTTGCAGGCTTCGGAGCAGTCTCCACCCAAGAAAAAGAAGCAGCAATACGTGATCGCTCTCGGCAACCACGAGGAGATCCCAAAATTCCTCCGCCATCAGGGGAAAGTCAAGCAGCGGTACCTCAAGAAGGTGGAGCTCGAGAGTCTGATTCGGAAAATGTGGACCGAGAAAAGAAAGCGGGAGCTGCGCAACCCTCATGGCAGTATTCCGTTGGAAGAAGTCTTGTACGAAAAACTGCACCGCAAGTTCGGGTTCCAGCCGTTGATCGCCGAATGGGGGTACAACATACTCCTGGCGCTAAGCTCGTACATTTGGGATGCTGAAATCGAGATGTTTCTATTGTGCTTGACGAATGCGATCTCGGATCAAGTGTATCTGGACCAGGAGCAGATGATCGAGTCCTGCCAGCGACTACTTTTGAAGCTAAGCGAAGCATATGGGAACGAGAGCTTCACTACGGAGCGCCGAGTGCTGCTGAAGGATGCCCTGGTGACGTTGAGGAAGTTCTACCCGCTCAAGACGTCAATCCAACTGCAAGCCATTGAAAAATCGATCATTCGCGATATGCACAAAATGAAGCGAGGAGGCAACGATTCGATTTTGTACGTCGAAGACATCCTGCCGATGAATGTGAGTTATCCGCGAGGATTCTTTGTCAAAACGATCCGCACCCAGCATTTCAAGGAGATCCAAGACTTTTATTCGCTTGTGATAAGGTGCGAGCAGCTGGAAAGTGATTGCGTCTGAGAATTCGTTCCTGGGAGATCCTTACCTGCTCTCATGTCGCTGCGTGTTGCCAATTACTCGCAGCGAGCTGAAGCAGCGCGACTTGAAACAGTCTGGACACCTCCCGCTATCAGAAATCAAGGAGGTACGTCCTGTAGCAAATCCTTGTGTGTTGGTGACGCACAGGTGGCTGGTCCAGTGCTAAACAGCTGAATTTTGGCAACTCGAGTAGGCGATCTTCAGCATCGATCCGCTTGCAGACTCCAATGCTGTGTGCAGCGCACTAGCGAGAGGCATGGCAGTCAAGTCTCGGACGCTCTTGAGAATGCACGACGTAGTCGACTACAGAGCAGTGCTTAAAGTAAGTGCCTGTGCATAGTGTGGAAGTGTCGCTGCGTGTAACTCGTGGTGTTTGCATTTCGTCACATGCTTAGAAAATCAACACGACGTGCTTGCTGAAATTCACGCTGAACTTTGATTCTAACGCGGAGATCAACTGGCAACGGCAGTCGACGACCAGCGCGAGCACTACGAGCGACTGAAGACCGAAATGGCCATGAACGAGCTGGCTAGGACGAAGAGCGGCAGAAAGCATACTCCCATCAATTGTGATAATGAACATCTCATCGAACACTCGTATACGTGTTGTGTGTGTTTTGTAAAGTGCTGACCTACATGCTGGTCAGGGAAAGCCACTATCCGACGAGTAGCCGCTGGTCGAACGCACCTTCATGACTACACCAGGAGCTGCGGTCCTGCGTCATAGCGGACATTTGGCGCTACTTTCCTGGCAACTCGCTCGCTGGTTCTGCACGGGAATGCGCTGCATGTCCAACCTTGAGTCGACTTCTCAATCGTGCGAGAGGCAAGGTCAACACCCGATGAGGTGAGCTGCAAGCTACTGGGTGGAAGGACGAGTCGGCTGGCACCGGATGGTCGCAGTTGCATGGATCAGATCGTACGAGAAATGGAGCTGGGGGCACTTCTCACTGAGCGCATGCTTCATCTGCATCCAATTGCGGCGAAATGGCGTCCCCCAATTGACTGGTAGCTGGTGATTCGACGTATCGATTTGCACTTCAAGCAGAAACCGTGGGAAGCGCTCGGATCCGCGGGTGGCAGCCTTATCAAGGAGCAAACGCAATAGCTCGCAAAGAATGGTGTTGAATTTGGTGGAGATGTCGTTTTTCCGAACGCCTCGCACCCCGACTTTCGCGTGCACGCAGCGTCTCGGCATGTCGCTGCCGGTTTCATGGGTGGCAAGTGCAAAAAGCGCCTTTGCTGTGAATGCCACCCCACTCAACTCGACAAACTGGAGATTTTCCAGTCTAGCGAGCGCACAAATCCCTGCATCGGAAATGCTGTTGGTCTTTTCGAAACCGTGGCGCGCTTCCGCTTCTGTCAATCGCAGCCGCTTGATCTTCGGGCATGCTTGCATCACTTCGCGAAGAAAATCGTCCCCGATGAGGAACGGATTCTCAGTTCCAAACATCAGATGACGGTCGGAGAACAGCATGTGGAGGGTATCAAGGTTTGGACACGCATGAAGGATGGATTTCATCCCGCTGGGGGTGCAGACGCAATTTGCCGGTTCCTGGTGCTCTTGGTACACGTAATCTCGTTTCCAAAGTGTCGTGTTCCCAGGCAGCGTTAACGTCGTGATATGCAGTTTTGGCTGTGCAGCGAAAATCGCGAAAAACTCGTCGACAAATGGAATCTCGAACCAGTTCCATTCGCGCAGGTGCACGCACGAACGACAGAACGCGTCCCACGCCGTGATCCAGGATGCCATGACCTGGTGGTGAGAAAGACCGCGCGCCTGAAAGATTGGTGCAAGACGCAGCCCTTCAACATACTCCAGCGTCGGACAAAAACTAGCGATCGTGGCCATATGCTCGTCGTAAAACTCATAGGCGAACAATTTAGGCATCACAAGTCGCCTCAGTCCTCGTCGGCGATGCTTCATGTGGAGCGACGCTGGATCCAGTGCACTCGTGTGCCAATTGCGCAGAGCAGCGTACAGCGCTTCAAAGGCGGGTTTCACATTTCTTCGCTGGTACCCCAAGCATTCCTGCTGCGGCATCACGAGCACTTTCACATCACTGCACTGCGTCGAGGCGGCAATCAGAATCGATGGCAAGTGCGGCGAGAGTAAGGGCAAGTTCGACAAATCGAGTCGTTGGAGATTGGGGCACAAGGTAAACATGTCATTCCACTCCTGCTGAAGCTCCTGACTGGCAAGTACAACCTTCTTTTGCCTGTCGCTCTCCATGCTGAAGGCATCCACGGGATCGCTCAACCGAAGCTCAAGCAGGTTCGTGCAGCTCCTTGTGCGCAGAATCCCTCTCAACCGCCGTATTTCATCGCTCGTAAATGACTCGAACTCGGTTCCATGATCGAAGTCATAACTCTGTTTCTGTTCATCATATGTGTCTGTCGACGCGACTGCAGTCTCCGTATCGTCTTCGCCCCACGGGTACGCGCGCTGCGAGTGCAGTTTGCACGCAATCGACGAAAAGAAACTCGCAACAGACGTCGCCAAAAGCGACGGTAATACCCTCTCAGATTCTCGCTTTCCCTCCATTTTCGCATCTGAAAATGATGTGCTCAGACTGCTGCATTCAGTCAATGCATCCATCGCGGATGCGTCCCTCTTGTCGCAGTAGCTCTCCAAAACGAACGAGAACGTAGCGTTCCTGTGGAGCGCAAGAACGGACTGCATCGCGCTGTTCCAGGCGCCACTCACCGTCGCGAGGCGCTGCAGCGTTGCTCCGCACACATCGGTTTTCCTCGCGACGACGTCGACACCGCTGAAGTCTTTGTAAGCGAGACTGAGCACATGCAGCAGCACGTGCAGTGGGAGCTCGTCGATACGCTGCATATCGACGTTGGTACGTCTTGTTGATGGGGAGGAGGGGAGTGTGTGTCGTCGCAGAGCGTCTTGTTCGTAAATGATGTCGAAGAAGATCTCGCATCAGAGGGTTCGCTTTTTTGCATGGGTTCAATGAGAATTTGACAGTAAAACGACAAAAAAAGAGAGAGTGTATATCAGATCGAGGGGTAGGTACAGCGGACACCTTTTGACAGTTCAGAGTGTGCGGTGGACGCCTCGGATTGGCTGGAAAGAGTGCGAGTGGATCCGCTCATCGTTGGAGGGGGACGCCTTGTCCAAGTCACACCAGCGCATTCGTGCACACAGGTTTCATTCGCAGCTGAAGGAAGTCGACGGAGCGTGTCAATTGGATACGTGCACCTTTCTCCACGACAGGACAGCCGAGCAGCCATGTCGAGCAGCTTTAAGCAGAAGAAGATGAAGACGCTGGTGACGCGCAAGAAGACGCGCAAGCGCCGCATGCAGTCGGGGATGACCCACGACGACGACTCGGGGAGACTTTTCCAGCCTCCGAGTCAGCGTGACCCACGCTGGAAAAAGCCGAGTGCCGACGTGCTGGTGCGTGCGGTGGTGCAGGGGAACAAGCGGCAGAAGACTACGCGCGTCCCAGCAGCGAAGGACGACGCTGAGAGTGAGGATGATGAGGACGATGGGTTCGATGTCGTCGCTGCGCCAAAGGACGACTTCCCCAGCAGCGCGGAAAGCGAAGTCGAGGACGTGGTCGAGTCGGAACCTGAAGAGTACGACGAAGAGAACTTTGTGAAGCACCCGCTGCAGTACTGCAGCTCACTGGATGATTGCGTTGCGAAAGCTGCTCTGCGATACCAGCAAATCCGCAAGGTGGACGGTCGTCAGAAGGCAAAAGTGCTGCTCATGGTGGAGACCCCTTCCCTGCGGAAAGCCCTCAAAGCGAAGCTCAACGTGAAGCAGGAGCTCGTGAAGGGCACGAGTCGTGTCGGCATCAAGTCGGTCAAGGCGAACTCGATGCAATACAAGAACATCGCGATTTTGAAAACCCCCATGGAACGGTTCGAAGAAGCGAACGCGCCGATGCTCAAGGACTTCAAGATGGGCAAGCTGCCCACTTTGATTGCAGAAGACACGTCGTACTACCCGTACTCGGACTTGAAGCTGAATCAGATCGTCTTTCTCGCGAAAAGCGGCGCTGCGGCGATCAACCTCGACCGCTCGAAGCTCGTGGACCTGAAACTGCACGTGTTTGTGATCAACGAAGGCGCCAAGTCCGTCACGGACGACCAGAAAGCGGCGTTAGAGAAGTTTTATGCCGTCAAGGCGTAGGTAATTAGTACGGCAGTAGTGTAGAAAGAATATTGCACCAACACTTGAATATTTGGCGATGATGCAAGCGCTATGTGGATGATGATGATGATGTCGTTGGTGGTGGTGCCGTGTAGCCATAAGTAGGTATCAAATTTAACTTGGGAGAGAGAGCGACGTTTGAAGCTTTCGAACGCGCACGGACTTTAACAACACAGGGCAACAGGGACAGTGACCATTTGGAGCTCCTTCGTTTTCAGCGCCAGTGTTCACAGAGTCACTATTCCCAGAATGATTTTAAAGTGTGTGCTGTGATCTGGTTTACTAGAAGCAGGTGGGTGTTCGCGTCCTTGGCGTCAAGACACGGTGCGATGCAGCGATCGAGAGGAGCTGGACTGACCTCGTTTAACGCTTGTGAAGTGTTTAGGACACGCTAGTTAAGAAGGTGTTCACACAAAAGCACGATTTTAATGTCGATGAGATGATTGGTGTGCATTTTAGAAAGGGAAATAAAACTGTAGGATCGTCTCCGTTGTGGGCTACTTCTGACAAGGGGGGACCAACGCAACAAGTTTGCGAAAAGCTCCATTTCTCGATCAGATCCACTTTGAAGGCGACCGATCCAAAGCTCAGAAGAAGAAGACGCACCAACCACTCCTTGCATCTCCCATAAACCCAGCAGTCAGTATGGAGCGCGACGACGACAGCTTCGCTTCCGCTCCGTTGAGTAATGCCACCGACGCACCCGCGGTGTGGTCGGACGACCTCCAGTCGAGCGACTACTCGCTCTTGGTCGGCATCCCCCTCGGCTCGTTGGTCGTGATCCTGTTCCTATTGCGCGTGCTGTGGCGTCCCAAGTCGGGACCAAAGTTCCGTCTCCCCAAGCAGGTCCCCACGTACGGCACCGTCGGCTCGGACGAGCAGCACAGCGGGTACGAGTATGACGGAGACTCGAACGACCTCATCTACGCGGGCCAAGTGGCTGGTCGGTACGACACCCGCTGGACGCGCACGTTTGACTTCGTCTTCCTCATCGGCATGGCGCTCTTCGCGACCACGCTCATCGTGGTCACGAGCGTCGTGAAGCCCCAGCTGTGGAGCAATGCGACGTTCTGGTTTTTCTTGGTGCCAAAGATCGTCGTGATGATGGCTGTGTCGACGCTGGGGGGAATCATTTGCCGCTTTTTCTGCGTCGTCGATGAGTCCGGGTATGTGATCACCGAGCGCAACTCGACGTTCAAAGTGAATTACACACGGAAATTCCAGCTGCTGGCCGCGTACTTGATCCCATTGCTCGTGAAACCCGATGATGTGTGCAACTGCAATGGCGCGCTGGAGCTCGCGTGGGGGGATTTCGTGACGCTCTTGGGGTTCCTTGTGCTCATCAAGCCCATTCGAGAGAAATCCACGTTCTTCATGCTGCAATTCAACTCGTTGGATCGTCCGGAAGATCGTCCGCACACTCTGAAATGGATCGTCGCGGGCAATGTGTTCCCGGGACTTTTCGTGCTGCTGTTCTTCAGGTGGCTATTCGAGCGCACGACGCAGTCCGATCTTGTGTTCATCCTCATCTTCGTCACCAGCATTGGCGATGGTCTCGCGGAGCCAGTGGGCATTGCGTTCGGCAAGCACAAGTACTCGACAAGCACGTGCTTCTCGCGCCGCAAGTACACGCGCTCGTTTGAAGGCAGCGCGTGCGTGTTCCTCTCGGGCATGGTCTTCCCAGCGCTGCAGTATTTCGACTTTGAGACGCCGATGCAGTTGTGGGTGACGATGATCGTTCTCCCGTTTGTGGTCGCGTACGCTGAAGCCACGGCGCCGCACACAATGGACGCTCCCGTGCTTATGACGGCGACGGGACTTGTTCTGTATACGGTCATCTACTTCTTTTAAGCATGCGGGGTGGCTAGTGCTTGTTTGCGCGCGTCGTAGCTTCAGCGTCTTCGGAGTCCAATTTCCATACCGAGTCCCCATGGTTGTTGTTAGTAGTGCGATATGTATGGCGTACACGCAGTAGTAGTTCACAGCATTAACGGACGAAAAGATCAGTCCCGAAAAATAGTACTCACACATTCCACTCATCCAATAGCCTCGCAACATCGATAATCTCACCAGCCAACGCCACAACGACCATACTGCCTGAATATACAGCCTCGCTAGTCCGTTAGTGGTGGTGGAACAAGAGGCGGCGGCACGTAGACTCACGCACTCCTTTCTGTGTTGCTACTAAACGCTTTCTTCCCGTCGACAAACCTGCGCAATTTGTCCATATGGTACGCACTGAACTCCGTCGTCATTGACGGGGCATCGGCTCGTAGCCACGGGTGCTGCAACGCCAACGCCGCCGGTGGACGCTCGTGTGGATTCACGACCAGTAAATACTCGATGAATTTCTTCGCTTCATGGGACACGAGCGGCGCGAGGTCCTCGGGGAACGCAAACTCACAGGCAAGGATTTTGTCCTCGATCTGCGACGTGAATCTCGCATCGAACGGGAAGCACCCAAACAGCAAGATATACGTCACCACGCCAAGTGCCCACAGATCGATCTCGCACCCGTAGCGACTATCTCGGCCAAACATTTCCGGCGCCATGTAGTGGCACGTGCCATTCATGCCCGTCATCTCGCGTGCCCCCACTCTCCCTTTGTGCGCGAGCCCGAAGTCGATCAAGAGGATCCCATCGGCAAGCTTCTGCTCCGACGACTTGCACAAAATGTTCTCCATCTTGAGGTCGCGGTGCGTGATTCCGCGCGCATGCAAGTACGTCAACACCCCCAAGAGCTCGCGCACAATGCGCACGACATCGCATTCCCGTATTCGCCTTCTGCTGGTACCGGCAGGGTGACAAATCGCCTCCATCAGCTCGCCGCCACTCGCGTTCTCGGTCACAATCGCGAATTTCTCTTCGTCCTGGAACACGTCAAACACCTTCAGTACCGCCGGGTGCTTCACGAGCGCGAGGATCTCCAGTTCCTGCCGAAGCGCATCTTGGCGCGCTTGCGTGTTCAGATACTCCATGCGCACGAGCTTGACAGCGAATTGCGCGTTGGTCGACGTGGTCGACTGACGGTGCCGGGCGAGGAACACTTGGCTCGTTTTCCCTTCGCCGAGCTGATGCAAGAGCTCGTACTTGTCCTCGAGCGCTTTGCTGTCCTTGCGCTTGCTGCTCCCACCGCGGATTATTCCCGCCGTGCTGCTGTTGCGCTTGCGGTGCTTCAAGCACCCAAACATCTCGATGCTTGCGTGTGTGTGCGAGTGTGTGTGCGTAGGTGTGTGCTGTGAGGCGTGCTTCACGCAGAGCGAGGCGCTTTCGTTTGACCCCTCCGCTTTCCTGTTTTATCGGAGGAATGGCGAATGTTCGACACAACTCCACCATCCTCTTCATCTGGTTTTGTTGCTGTTTGTCAATCGGACTACATTCGCGCCACCTTCCGACGACATTGATCCGAAGAAACGACAATGCAAATGAGAAAAAAGGAACGTGACTCGAAGGTGGCGCGAAGGAGTGTAGCCAATTTGTTAGCAGATCGAAACAAAAATCAATAGACAGCGCACAATGACTCGAGAGAGTTCTCTCTCTCTCTCTCTCTCTCTCTTGCTGTTCGGGGTAGCGCAGAGCGGCGACGACTAGTGGCTATGTAGATTGCGTCCGTGCGAGGATCAGGAATCGCCCGCATCTGTGTGGTCGATCTGTGGGAGGATCTCAATATATAGTACTCGACAACAGTGTCGCATGCCCCTTCTGCTCAAATGAGTTGACACTGTTCAAGTGACCAAAAAATGAAGTGGTAATATGGTGTTCGTACCAATGTGCTCTATGTGAGAGCAGAAACGAAGGAGCTCGATGGGGACGAGGAACGTTCATGGTTGCTGCGGTCGAGGCTGTCGATGATCAAGGACGCGATGTCTTTCTTGGTCACTGCCCGGTTCGCGTCACGGTTCTTGAGCGAGTGCGCAGCGATGCCAAGCACAGTCTTATCCATAAGACGTCGCGAAGAAACGGTGGGACTGGTTGGGGAAAAACACTATCGAGGCGCAGCGAGTTGCCCCCCAGTTGGATGGGGGAATCCCGAGAAATTAAAGAAATTTATCACGTTTCAGCCTTTCGGCTGCTGAGTTCGTCGCAATGTCCACTGCCTCCTTTGTGTACCTTCCCCCAAGACCCACACGGACTGCTGTGCGAAAAGAGACGGTTCTGACAAAAACAAAGAGGGAGCAACATTCTCAGACTCGAAGCATCTGCCCTAGCATTATGTGACCCACGCTACAAACGTCACCCCACTCATTCTGCATTCCGGAAATAAAAGTCGCAAGCAATTTATGCAAAGAGCGGGAATTGCAAACAGCAGCATGAAGAGCTCCTTCGAGGTGGCGATGATGCTGCTGGTCACGGCCGTGACGAACCTGTGCATGTTCCCAGCGATCGTGAATCTGCACAAGCAAGCGTATGTGTTCGAGGTGCGGTTGTGGTGTGTCATTGCGTTGTGTGCCTCGTGTTCGGCTGCATTTTGTGAGCGTCATGGGACTCACTGCCCGATCTGCTCTTGCGTCTATGTGTTTGTTCTGGTGCAGGAGTTCATTGGTGCGTTTACAATGGTAACCAGTTTCCTCTATCACTGCTGCGACAGCATCGATGGTCCATTATGGCTCACAGAGGTGAGGCAAAGTCCACGTCCTATAACACCGCGTCAGTCGAAAGCGTCCTCTCGTGTATCTGACTCTCGTTGCGATGCATCCTGAATGAACCCCAGGGTCAATGGCATCGGTTGGATAATATCGGCTCGATCATGAGCTTTATCATCTGGAGCATCCACCTGATGGACCTTCCGAATCCGATGCACCAGCGGTATCTGCAGTACATCTTCCTCGCGCTCGTGCTCGTCTTTCAGGAGAAAAATCCATGGGACGAAAAGAATTCCTATGTGCCGATCCTGCTCTGTTTCTCTGTGATGCTCTTGAGTTTCGCGATCCGCAGGGAGATCCCGCCGTACGACTACGTGCAATTGCGACGCGGCATTTTCTTCCTCGGCTGTGGTGTGTGCTGCTTCATCCGCGGTCTCGACGACGACAACGATCCATTCCGGTTCTTCCACGGCTGCTGGCATGCGTTCATCGGCGCCGCTGCGTATTTCAACTTTAAGGTCCTTCCCTCGCCGCGTGCAAAGGCAAAGGCGTCGTACTTGCCGCTCAAAAAGTACTAATGCGTGCTGCAATTATCAGCGATAGCTCCAGGCACAAAATGGGTATGGAAATGCACGCAACCACAATAGACGATGTTATAGAGCAATATACAGTGGTCTCATGCGACATAGAAGCATGGAGCGCGGCCAGCATATCGTTCCTCCTCCAAGCATCCATCCATCCCTCGTCCGTCTCTCCCTTAATTCGTCCCCATTGGCATCGACCGATTCCAGTATCCTCTCTATCACGAATATCGCAATCGAAAGGATATGCGGTTACGGCTATTTCTGTAAAATCCACAGCAAGAATCGCACTGTGTGTTCTCAATGATTTGCGGGGTTATGGTTTTTGTTCTGTGTGGGGAGATTTCTGTTTGGGGAGAGTTACGCTTGTATCGGTGTCGTGTCCGTATGGGTCTGACCACCGAGAGCTCCGAAGCAGCTGAGCGTGTCCCATTCATCAACAGCTCCGACTGCAGTGACACCGGTGCGACCAGAGACCGCCGCGCAGAGAGCCACGGCGACGACGACGACAGTTGCAACGAGCGCAGCATGAGTGTGGCGGAGAGATTGTACGCGTACGACCTCACGCTCGCGACGCTGACGTACCAGCGCTTTGGACAGAACCCAAAGGGTCGACTGCTGTGGGAAGTGCTCTCCCACACGGGCGATGGCATCCTGTACGTCGATTGATGGATGGATGGATGACACCAAAGGGTTGTGCGAACGTAGTGCACGCGCTGATTAAGGGTACTCTTGTAGGTGGTTCTTGATGGTGCTCCCTGTGCTGGCATTGGCGTGGCTTGGAGGACTGCTGGACAACTTGGCGCCGTCGACAAAGGCGCTCACCATTTCGTTCTACATCTGCATGTGTGTACGTCGGTCGCCACTGAGCTCCTTTCGATCGATATATGCGAGCCGCCTATCCGAGCACTGAGGATGCGTGTTTGTGTGCTTTTGCAGGTGGATCTGCTGGCTATTGTCGTGTTGAAGCTTATTTTCAAGCGTGCTCGCCCACCGCACCATCAAACGGATGGTCGTTTCGTTGGTCCAGACCAGCATTCGTTCCCATCGGGCCATGCGACGCGCGTCGGAAGCATCGTTGGCTTGCTTTTCTACCTCTCCGAAAGTACGTCTGCCATCTTGTCTTTTTATCGTTGGTAGGAATGGGAGACTGATATTCGAGCTGCGTATTTGAACACCTCCTCGTCCTCCTGCATTCTAGCGCACCCATCGCTCGTGCGTGAGTTTTTCCGGATGTCCCCGTTGGTTTTGTGCCCACTGACCGTGTTCTGGGCGTTGGCGATTGGGTTTTCTCGCGTTGCGTTGGGGCGCCACTACCCTTCGGACGTTTTGGTTGGCGGCTTGATCGGTATCTTCGTGATCTTCCCCATTGCGCAATTTGTGATCCACCGCGTTGTCACTATCAACTGAGTAAAAGAGTCCGAAAGTGCACTGTTGTGCTTGGCGACGCAGATTGCGGCGTAACCCCACAGCAGCATGCGTGTGTGCGTACGAAAATACGCGATTGCAGCGTGCCGAATTGCAAATACAGACAATAAAACTCAGCTCAAGCAAGACGCACGGCCAGCGACCGCGCACCCAGCGGTGTCCGTGCGTTCTTCTTCATATCCGCAATATAACAGCAGTGCGATCGCCCTTTGCAAATCGCATCCAATGGCATCCTTCCTTCCTCCCCCATTGCTATCGCAACGATACCCCGTAGTCAGAGTGTCCGTACAGTATGCTCGTTGCCTTTCTGCGGACTGCGTTGTTTGGTGAGTTGCCTTCAGTTGTTTTGTGTTGTCCGAGGGTATCCATGTTGTCGAGTACTGCACAGAAGGAAAAGGGGCAAGATCGGAAGGGGGATGGGGACACTCCCAAAGTAGATATCGAGAACGGTTCGGATCCGAGTGTGCGCTCGCTGGGTGTATTCCTTTCGAGAGGAATCATGTTTGTCCGACTTTTCTATTTTTAGTAGAATCGGAATGACTGGACAACATGCCAAATTTGGAGAGAAATTGAGTTGGACAAGCATCCCTAAACCGGTGCAACACGCACCAGATGGCGACCCAGATGACACAACCGGCGCGTCTCGCATGGCACCATTCTTCTGTCCCATTCTACCACTTCATAAAACCTGGCGACCACACAGACAGACAGGCACTCGGCATGGCGTTTGGCGAGTATGCGTGTGATCTGGACGAGTCCGACTACCGCAACAAACACGTTTGCTTCACACGTGAGCTCTGGAGTCGCAACTTCGTGGTGAAGCACGTTGCTGCTCACGTGCGCTCGCGCTCCGAGACGCACGCGATGCTGCACGCTGGGCACGTGGTCGTGAGCATCGATGGCGTCTCGGTCTCCGGGCTGTCCATGCGCCGGTTTGCCGAGTTGTGGGCTCCAGGAAGTCCAGGCAGCGACGTGCCAGCGACACTGGAGACGACAACAACGGCAAGGCGAGCGGTCCAGTTCTGCGATCGCCGGCGCGCAGACCTGGAGGTCGCAATGCAAACGGTCCTAGTAACAGCAGCAGCAGGAGCAGGAGCTGCGAGTGCAGCAATGCAGTTTGCAACACGACAAGAGCGGTCGGAGCGCATTGCACAGTGTCGAGACTGGATTTGGAGCCACCGATTGGATGCCGCAGAGGACGCACTGATGGCGCTTGTGCACGTGGGAGGAGGGCCAGTAGATCCGATGCTCCTTGTGACTCGACTCGAGGTTGCGCTGGTTCGCGTCCTGATCTCGAATGACGCATCGCACATCAAGTGCGCGCGCGAAACTGCCAAACAGACTGTGTACTGGTTGCAGTTGCTGAGTGACCTGCCGTCGCTCTCGGTTGCCAGCAGAGTGTCGGTACGCATCGCATTGGCGGAAGCCTTCCTCATGTCGTCCGCGCTCTTGTTCATCGCCGAGCGGACGATGAAAGGAATGGCCGAATTCCGTCGCTGTGCTGCGACCTATGGGGAGATCAACCAGCAATTTGCGGTTCCGAGACTTGGCTCCAAGATGCCAGACACCATGTTCCAGACTTTGCAAGCACGGCTGCAGTTTGGTCTCGGTGTGATGCAGCTTTCTAGCGCCATGACGCTGCAGGGCTTCGAGTGGGTGCGGAGCATGATCAACGTCGCGTTTGATCCTGCAAAAGCGCTGGACAATTTACTCGCCTGCTGTGACGTTGCAAACCCTCGCTCGGTGTGGGCGTCGCTAGCGCTTTCCCATAGCTCCAGTGCGATCCGGAGAATCCAGCAGAGCAAGAATGGCGGCGACCTCGGCGACAAGTACGCGAAACAAGTCGCCAGGATCCAACAGCAGTATTTGCAGCAGTACCCAGACTCGGTGTTGCATCTTTGGAGCGCGAGCATGAGCGAAGCTTCGTACCAGGGGACTACGACACCACAAGACTACGTTTCGAGAGCAGTGGCACTGTCGCCAAGTGAAGAACGCGCGCATTTACTTCGCTTTGATTTGGGGTATCGCCATTTCGTGCGTCACGACGTCGAAAGCGCTGCGCCACTGTTCATGGCGATCTGCAAGTGTGCGAGTGCGCCAAGCAAGTTACGTGGGCTCTGCAGCATCTTCCTCGCATGTGGGTACCTGCTTCTCTCGGAACCGCACCGCACGCCACGCGACCAGCTATTCAACTCCGTGAGGCTGCTGTTGCGTTCGGCGCTGCGGTTCTTCGACCAAGCGAGAGTGAACGATGCCGAAGCAGCATGCTTGTCGCAGCGCATGAGTGTGTACATCGATAGCTGCGATCGGTACCTACGCTTGCTGCCATGTGAGATCTTGTACGTGTACTGCTACAGCTACAGCTCGACGGCATCCTGGAAAAGTGACGCGAGTCAGGAAGCGCACAAGCTGCATGAACGCGCGTTGCTGTACCTCAACCAGTTCGAACTCCGAGGCACGAGTGTTGCAGCGATGGGTTTACTGAACTTTGAGGGCAAAGTCATCAAGATGAACAGTAGCAACCAGCAGCAGGCGTTCTCTCTCGAAGCCCAGGCGATCAGTGAGTGGAGCGTACTTCGTGCTAGTGTGCTGTATCATCTTGGGAGGTTCCATGCGGCGCAGCAGCAACTGGAAACGCTGCAAGACCTGTTGCCTCGAGTCCCCACGCACTCTTTTGTTGCAGCTCTCGTGACCTTCTATCGCCTTCAGATCCACCTTCGACACCATTCGGACCCACCAGATCCGATAGCAAAGGAACCGCAGAGTTCCATTGACGACTTGGGGAAGAACGGCGACCTCCAGTACGAATACAGCTACCTGTACGCTGGGAAACTCAAAGCGTTAGTGACGCTGACGAACAAACGACGCATGTACAAATAACCAAGAACCGCTCGCTTCCTCTCAAAACACCATGGGATTACCACTTTGACACATTAATATATAGAGATAGAATACACACATAGAGAGAACTTCTTTCGCCGGTGCGCATTCTTGCTTATGCAGCAAAAGACAACCCGGTGTACTCATCATCGTCGTGGCCTCCGCGTCGACCTCCCTTCTTCTTGTCGCTGTTTTTCTTCCAGCCGAACCGCTTGGCAAGTCCGGTCGGAGCAGCGGCAGCAGAAGTGGTGCGGAAGAAGCTGAACTTGGTTTTGGGTTTCGTGTCCTGCGCCGTTGGAGAGTACACCACCGAACCTTCAACATCGTCGTCGTTATAGTCCGACTGCGAACTGGCTGCACTGCTTGCTTTCCGAAATCTGTTGCTCGGCACAGGGTGTCCTTGGTCAATGGAAAACGTACGCGTCGTCGACGCTTTTCGAGTCAGCTTCGCCCCAGCACTACTCGCTGCAGCCGCGACAGCAGCAAGTGCGCTAGTTTTTGGCTTTTGTCCGTCGCTTTCGTCCGTGGACGAAGAGTTGCTGTTGCTAGAAGACTTCGAGCTAATGGACTTCTTGTCGAAAGCATGGACCAATTTTTCGGGAGCGAGTTTGTTCAGCAATTTTGGACGGGACCATTTCCTCGTCGATTTCGCTGGACCATCTTTCACGTAGGTTTGGCGATCACCACCAAGCAATTCTTCATCGTTGTTGTCCGCATTGTCCCCGTTCGCATCGCCTCCCACCACGCTTCCGCGCTCACTGTCGGTATCAAAATACTGCGGTTCGTCTGCGGTAGTCTCCTCCGTTTGTTTCGCCTCATTGATAGCCTCAAAAAGAAGCTGTCCGTACGAGTCGCCGGAGCTGGATGCGAAGCTTCCTTGAGGAGTCCCGGAATCAAACGTGTTGCGATCGTAGCTGGGTTCAGAAGGCGACGACGGGATGTCGAAGTCTGACACATCGCTCACTCGATGCTCTTCAGACTGTTCGTGCACAAATTCAATCGTAGAGGATGGTGACGACTCATTCGACACATGAGTCGACGTCGCAGAGGAAGGCGCAGTTTCGTACGCAGAGCTGTCCCCATCCTCAGATCTCGGAGGACCAGTGACTGACTTCGGCGCCTCAGCATTCTCCATAAACACATCGTCGTCGTACTCGTCGTCATCTTCATCGCCATCGCTATCCTCATCATCAAAAATGTCGTGACTCTCTGAGGGCTTCGGTGGCTCGATATCTACCTCTTTTGGGGATACGCCACTCTCCACTGGCTGAGGACTGTAAACAACGCTCTGCTCAACTTCAACATCGTCGTCATCATCATCATCATCATCATCATCTTCACTGTCGTAACTTCCATCGGAAGACGCATTTGAGAATCGCCCTCGCATACTCATCTTCTGGAGTTCCTCAAGCGTAGGACGAACTGGGTAAGATGGTTGGTCACTCACACGCGTGGACGATACCACATCCTCATGCGTTGCAGCATTATCAACATGTCCGCCGGTACCCGCATCAGGAACACATTCGACAGCATTTACTACCACCTTTTCCACCGCTAGATCCTTCGCGATTCTATCCACCTCAGCGGCACGGACAGCCTCCATCTGCTTCTGCGACTTCAGCGACGCCACCTCAGAGCGAGCACACACTCCGCGCCACTGACTCTGCAGCTTCACAGCCATCGCGTTCTCGACCTCGGCATCCAAACCACCTGGAGTCGAGTCGTCGCTCGTACTTGCTGATCCGGTACGGATCTCATCGTCAAACTTCAACACACCAACAACGCTTGGATACCAAGCAGCACTTGACGCTGCCTTCTCGGCTCGTGTAGCACGCCACTCGCTTTGGATCTTCACAGCCATCGCGCTCTTCAGCTCAGACTCGCGAGCAGCGTTCTCGCGTTCAGCTTGTTCAGCAGCAAGCTTGTCGGTTTTGATTGTAGCCAACAGATGTCGACACTGCTCCAGCTCGGCTCGTGTAGCACGCCATTCGCTTTGGATCTTCACAGCCATTGCGTCTTTCAGTTCGGCTTCGCGGACAGCCTCCATCTGCTTCTGCGACTTCAGCGACGCCACCTCAGAGCGAGCGCACACTCCGCGCCACTGACTCTGCAGCTTCACAGCCATCGCGTTCTCGACCTCGGCTTGCTCAGCAGCGAGCTTCTTCGTTTTGATCGTGTCCAAAAGACTTCGAGCAATCTTTCCTCTCCACTGACTTTGGATCTTTAAAGCCATTGCCCGTTCTAGTGCAGACTGTCGAGACCGTTCTTCTGAGGACGCAACTTTCATTTTCTGCAGGAGTGCTTGAGCGGATACGACTCGCCACCTGCTTTGGATTACCTGAGCCATCGCATTTTCCACTTGGATCTGCATTTCCCGCTCCTTCACCAATGCTTCTGCTTTCAGGATCGCGAGAGTGGCTCGGGCAACAAGTCCACGCCAGGCGCATTGAATTCGAATCGCCGTGGCGTTTTCTAGCTTCGTTCGAACAGCTTCATCTCGCAAAAGCGCAAACTTTGAGCGTGCAGCAGCTCCTCGCCACTGCGCCTGGATGACTTTCGCCATTGACTCCTCGGCTTGAGCTTGCTGAGCGCGTCTCCTTGCTAAAGCCTCTGCCTTCAGGTGAGACACCTGAAGACGCGCATTCCGTCCACGCCATTGAGCTTGGATTTTGAGAGCCATCGTCTCTTCACGCTCTTGACGAATCCAGAGTTGAACGTCCGCTTCTGCCTTTAGAACGGACAAGTGTTTGTACGCCAGCGAGCGTCGCCAACAGCTTTGCAGGCGAACAATCGCGCTGACTTGCGAGCTGAAGCTGCTCTTGGTGCGATAACCTCTAAATAGAGACTGAATCTTGGTAGCAGCAGCAGTTTCACGAGCGCGTTGTGCTCGAATGAGGCGAACTTCTTCGCGTGCGTTTCGACCAGCTCTGGCTCGTCGAAAAAACACTTGGATGGTGCACACTGCTTGGGTTTTAGATGCATACGCACGTCTGGCTTGATTTGATCGAATCACAGATTGTAGCAAAACGGCAGACCTGACTTGTGCGCAATACTTGCGCCGTTGAGCCAGACCACGGATGGTTTTCTGAAGCAGAACCGCGCTCGCGATTGTAAGCTGTCGTTGATGACGAACTTCTGCGACTTGTTTCTGGGCAATCCGACGGCGAGCAGCAGACTGAATGAATAGCGCCACTGCATTTGCAGCATCGAGCCTTCGACGATACTGTGCTCGAGCCAAGCTGCCTCGCGCTGCTCGCTGGATGCGCACTGCCATCGCGTTACGTGATTGCCCGGATGGAGCAGAATATGCCATTCTTTCCTTCGTGTGTTGCTCTGCAAGGGTACACGAGCAAGGATTTAGTGTGCACTCCGCGAGAAACAAAGAGTGACCCCGCTCTTAACAATATGTTGCTTACCAGCTGCTTTCGCTTTTTGCTCCCGTTGCCGCATATTTCTCGCATGCAGCTCAAAGAGAGACAAGCCGACCAAACTTTGGTCGGTCTCACCACGAGAAGTGAAGTTCCTTTTCGGTTGCGCGCTTGCTTGCTTGGCTCGTTCAGCTGCGCAGATTCGGTGATTGACGTTAGAGATGCTTCAGTCGGGTGAACATGGCATCATGCTGTGTCCTTACCATTCTTGCGCTCCATTTCCTTAAACTTTTGAGCTGCAGACTGCACGGACAAGCGAGAATCGTCGACCGAGGCTTTAATTTGCGCGAGATCGGGTTCTAGATATTGTTGGAGACACCCAGTCGGTTAGTGACCACACCCAAAGACTCTGCCGTTCATATATCATACCAGAACGAGGTAGGGACTCAGTAGACGTCTTCCGCGTCAAGTCAATCGATGCTTTGCGCTCAGCGCGCTCTTCTTCTTTCGCGCGTGACTCAGCAAGCTGTTGCTGGAACCTTGCAACCGCCTTCACTCCAGCTGCACTCGGCGTTCGCTTTCGGGACTTGTCGGTAAAAGGATAGCTCTTTGCTGCAATGCAACAAGCATCGACACATGAGGTCCAGAAACCTTTATGGCAGAAAAAAGCGCACGACTTGGGTGACGTACCTGGCGACGTAATGCTGGAAGTCGACGTATCGGAGTCGATCGATGTTTTTCGAACCATCATCCCGTTTCGCATCACCATTTCGTGAGATACATCGTGCTGCGAGTACTGGAGAAGAATCGCTTTCGCCTTTTCTTCCGCTTCTCTTTCGAGTTGCTCGAGTTCTTTGGCGCGGACATAGGCTGGATCAAACTCGGGAGATGAAAAGTTGTTCTTTGTGAACCCGTTCTTCGTCTCTTGAACTGAGGATGATACGCACAAAATCCGTGAGATACATTCAACCAGCACGTCGCCGTATCGAGTGCATTGATAACGTACTTTTCTGACGCTCAGCTTCCTCCAAGCGCTTCTTTTCATCCAACTTCTCTTCGATGTACGACTTGGCACCGCTGTATGTTCGTAGAGACTCTTTGGCTTCGCGCTCTGCATTCGGAGAGTAAAATACGTGAAGAAAACATCCGTCTCCACTACAACCCATGCTCTTTGGCCGTACCTGCTTTCAGTTCGTCTTCCTTTTGCTTCACAGCATGGGTGTAGACATGGTCGTGATCACCTGATGGTAGCATGCATCAGCATCTACCTACTGCAGTTCAGCATCAATACAAACGCACGGTCGGGTGCTTACCGCTTCGAGCGAACTGCAACAGTGACTCTTTGGCTTCCTTTTCTGCATTCCGCTCGTACTCTTTTTGACTTTGCGTGTGTTGATACGCATGATCGTGATCCAGTTCATAGGAGGATGTTTTGGAGTACAGGTCCTTTGACTCTTGCGCTGAGGAGGTGGGTGAGGTCGATTCGTTAGCAACGATAGCGTTTGCAACTATAATCACACACACACACACAAGTCATTGCGCATTCTCACCAATGCGTCGCGCTTCCGCCTCTCGGACCTTTTGGTCGTCGGCGACTTTGTCGAACAACGTCTTCGTGCTTTTCACGGCTCGATGCGTTTGCATCGCTTCTTCTTCGGCTTTCTTTTCAGCCTCTCGTCGCTCACGAAGCTTCCGCAGCACTTTATTCTCGACGGTATCTCCGGATCCCGTGAACGGAGCATGCGATTCGCTCGTTTTCCTTTCTATACATTCAGGAACGCAAGTACACATGTGGATCAACATTTGACGTCTCCATACCTCTCGAGCAGCACATACCTGGAGCGACGACACGTTTGTTGAACTGCATACTTGGCGCAGCTTTCTTTTCTGGCACCGCGATCTCGCCGCTGCTTCCGCCCTTATTGAACATCTCGCGGAGTGCCTTCACGCGACCGCTCACTTGGCTCTTTTCATCTGCGCGCACGAACGCACACATACACAACCACACGCCACACAATAATATCGAGTCAGTAAATCAGGCATTCGTCGTCTTTTTTATTTTTCGTCCTCAAAACACGACAGGCATGCGCAAGACGGTGCGCTCGTGCTATCTGCATCTACACGCCACAGACCAATCGCTGCGGCATACATACCGTGATCCATCTTTTTCCTCGCGACTTGCTCCACAGCTCTTCACACACTTGTGCACGAGGTTTCGCAGCAATCAATAGCAACAGAGAGGACGGCGATGATCGCACAACACACACACACACACACGCCTCGAACGCAATACGGAAGCTTGGTGTCGTTTCTCTTTTGTTCAGAAACCCGCGCAATGGACGAGACGAACGCAGCGAGCTCCGGGATAACTCGCAAGAAGTACAGTAAGCAACACAGACACCCTGCGCCTCTGACTGTCTGTCTGCTGTTTGTCGGTCGTCCAAATGCGATCGTGTGCACGCGGAGATGGTGGCGTGTCTGACACGCACGAAGCAGGGCAAGCGATCACTGACATGCCTCTGCCGTTGTGGTTCTTTGTTGGGGAGTCAGTCCCGCCTCTACCCCGAGGATGATTGTGCAAGGACGACAACCTCAAAAGCACAGCTCACCCCTCTCTACTACATCGTGGTGCAGCACTCGCAAATGTCCGATCTGCACGTGCATAGAGTATCAACCCAAAACACGCTGCGTCTCGACAAAACCCGAGTTGCATGCGTGAGTAAATATGGAGTGTGCAAGGAGGCTCAATAGAAAGGGAGGAGTGTCGAGTCTTTCAACCGCGAGAGCATCACTCCACCATGGAGCCACTTGAAGGAAAAGGACCGAAACGTGCTGGACTCAGCAGAGGCGCTCTGAGTGGAGGATAGGGAGAAGGAGGGAACCGATTGGTCGAAAAGGGAAACCTGTGAGATGTTCGCTTGAACCGAGTGACGCCAGTCGCGCAGACGAGCCACGCCGACAATCGGTGGCATTAACGATTCGCAAAACGACCGAGAGACAGAAAATGCAAAGAACCAGGCTGGTATAGGACACCCACACCGTCTCCATAGCCACCACCGTTAAACAAGCAGCAACTTCCAGCGCCACAAACGCAAAACAAGAAAACGGAACGCTGACGTGTAATTGGAAAAACAGAAAAAGCAGAGACGTTTTCTGGTTCAGGATACGACAAGCAATCCGATTGAGTCGCAAAATGGCTGGTGCCACCGTCTCCATTGCGAATATAGCCAGTGAGAAGAGCCAGAACGCCATCTGGTTGTGGGTGTATTCTTGTCCGAACTGCTGCTTTCCATCCTGCCCTCTTTAAACAGATGAGACCTCGCAGATCCGCTTTGAAAGGGACAGCGATGACGTCGCAATCCGGAAAAGCCCAATCCGAACACATGGCGGTTAAAAACGACCAGATGGGCGACACCAAAGAAACCCGTCCATTGTGTGCGCATCGGATGCAACGCGGAGCAGCTTGAAGCGCGAAAGCGTACGCGACGATGACCTCTACGTTCCCATTTGCTGGTATGAAAATTTGCGGGTTCCACGATTCCATGTGGCTGTGCGATGCTCCGAACGACTTTCTGTCGCACAATGGATATCAGTCCGTGCGTGTTTGCTGACTATGGAATGGGTTCACAAACTGTAAACTGCGGCTGTATGCAGATCCATTCCGAAGAATCGAGAACGCGCTCTGGAATCTCTCTGCGTGTCCGATGGTGGATTCTACATGCCGTTCTTGCCGCTCGGTCGATGCAGCAGAATGTCTCGCGCTCAAAACTTCTGACGCTGTCTGCTCTGTTGATGTGCTGGTGTGCTCTGTCTGGCTAGGCGTGTCTCCCAGTCGCAACCCAGCAGCTGTGGGATCTGTTGCAGTTGCATCCGCGATTGCGAGCGATGATGCTGCATTCACGTAAGCTCGTTTTGTTCCGCGATCTAAATCGACATACTTGTGCAGTTATGATAGGGTTGGCGTTGCAGCAATCCTTGACGAATTGTGAACATGCGTGTGTGCGATCCTTGGTTGTCGTTCAGACCGATGCCTTGTAAAGCTTGCGCTACAAAAAGTGATCGGAGTGCTGCAATATCCCCAGAAACTCCCAATCGATCGGATTGTAAGCCGAATGCTTGTTTTTTCTCAAGACAGAGCGCGGGATGGATGCAGAATGCGTCTTCTAGTTGCTAATCGCTCGTTTCTGAATGGCTAGCGAATCTTTTGTTCGCTCGTGTGGGAGCTGATCTCGATCAGCAACGAGCTTCGGATGCATGCAAAGGCGGTGAGGCTTCCATCGTGACGCATTGCTCTCTGTCACGCCCCTTCTAGATATCATTGTTGGCTCTTTCCGATGTCAGTGCAGTTAGATGGTGTTCAAGTCATCAGAACTGTCCAGACGAGATTCAGCGACTTCACATCCGGATGGAAGTTGTGTGAAGATCTTTTGAAGCTTCTCCGGTGCGATGCAACTCCATTCTCTCTCTCTCTGACTGTCTGTCCCGCTTTCGCTTCTTCGCGATGACGGCATTCGCTGGAGATATCGCTAACTCTCTGAGTTTTCGCTTGCAAATTTCTTAGACTTATGCTCTCAAATTCTGAACATGTGAACGACTTTGAAGGGCTCGAAGCGAGACTAACCCAGTTTGGTAGTGGAAGAACCAAACCCGACTCGGTGGAGACCTGCTCGTCCCACTCTGTCCACACAACTCATTCGCAGGCATCTTCATCACTGATACGACCACATTTATCCGTTGATGGAAAACCAGATGATCAGGTGCCACGTGGGGACAAATTCAAACTGAAAACGCTGGAAGAGCACCGCTTCGCGACTCGATTCCAAGAGAAACGCGTCACTCCTCAAACGTGGCGGAAAGCGAAGAAGGACGCCTACAAGCTGATAGCGTCCCAAGACCGAATAAATCTTGTCGAGGCGTTGTACTTGTTGCTGGAAATCATTTGGTTACAGCCAAGAGGAACCAGTTTGTCGCCGCTCTATCTCAACGCTGGATCCATTTACCTCACATTCGATCACTTGGAAGAAGCCGCGAAGTCGTATCGCCACTGTCTGCGGCTTGATCCGGATTCGTGGAAGGCGCGGTATAATCTTGGAGTCACCCTTGCTCGCTCACGGGACTTGGTCGACGCCAAATATCAGTTTGATCTTGCGTTGCAGATTTGCCCCCGAGATGCGGTGGACGAGGTCCAAGCGATGATCGAAGAGATTGAACACATCCAGCGAGAAAGAAACGAGCGCGCGTTCAACGAGACCGACAAAGCGAGAACATTTACGGCAGCGTACTTGGAGACGCTGCACTGTGTGGCAGCAAAGCCATGGGAGCTCACGCGTGCGATCGCTGGGGAAGACTACACAGAAAGCAGTCGAAGCGCACCGCCAAGTCTTTCCCCCTTGCTGTTCCATGAAGTGAAGGGCTGGCAAGGTGCGATCGCTGGACTTCTTCACCGCTTGTATGCATTAGCATTCGCGCGAACACTCTCCATTGACGAAGAATTCTTGCGCATGGATCCGACACGATCGGGGTGTATCACAATAGAAGATCTGGGGATTGTGCTCTTCGCCATCACCGGCTCGGAATTATCTGCACGCGAGCGAAGCGAGCTCTTGCTTATCTCTGAAGACAGGTGAGTTCATCAATGAGGTCACTCTCTTTCGCTTTTCGGTCCTTATTATCGTGTCTACATCTGCTGCGGTGTTATGCTCTTTGAATGTGATTCTTCAGGAAGCTCGCATACCGATTCCTAGTGCCCAATGCCGAGACTTTTGCTGCTATGGACGAAATGAGCCAAACCGGCGTTTCTCACGCATTGCTGCATTGGCATCTTTCACGTCGACGAGCCAGAAAAAGCGAGAACGCTCGTCAAGGCGGATTTTGGTGCTGGTTGGAGCTTTCCATGGCAAACTGGTTGACCGAGATGCAGGTCCCGTTGTCGTTGCAGCGAGTCTTGGCGTCCTATGGCTGGGTCACACCGATGGATTTGGTCTTGAAAAAGAACCTTGTGGATCCAGCGGATGCGTCGCTATCACTCTCCTTTGCGGATCGTGGTGTTTTTGTGTTTGAATGCCATCGAGCTCGATCATCCATGCAAAACGAGGCTTGCTTGGTCCTGCAAATGTTCTTCCGACGACTAGCTCGCCTTGGTCATCGAAAGAAAAGTTATTTCAAAAAGGAGGCTTTCGACGCGAATCGGACTTTCAGCAAGCAATCCAGCGTCATTGAGGATCTCCGAAGTGCGCTCGCTGAAGATACAATCGCAGAGCAGCGTATTCTGGGAGAAGTGTTTGCATGCTTGGAGAGTCTGGTTGACGACGTAGTTGCGGCGATCCGTCTCGGACGCAAAGAGTATGAAGACGGGATACGCTGCCAAGAAATTCCTGTACGCACAGAAAATCGCCAGAAAACAATCCAGGCAGTGTGCATGCTGCAATCAATGGCGCTCCAGAATCCCAATGCAACGTAGCGTGGAGGTCACGATCTATAGTTGACACATTAGATCAACGTGGTGGCCAAAGCATCGGCTAGGGATGTGACACTTGCGTCCAGCTCCGTCGTGCACTCGCCTACTAACTCATCAGTGAGCATGTCTTCCAGTCTGTTCATCAATAACAAAATGGCGATGTGAGCGAAGTGAAGGAGACAGTTCCCAGACACAAGAGAGTAGGACTTGACTTGCATCTCAATCACAGCACACTGATCCATCCCTGTACCAGCTAGCGATGCTTCAACGAGCCGTCGATGCTGCTGATACTTTTGTCTTCGTTTCTCAAGCGAGAAATATCGCCGACCTTGAAGGATAGAAGTTGAGATCGTGCGCGTCGCTCGTCTGGAAGGCGAGCTTGAGCACTCGTATTCCCTCGTGTGTACCAAACCACTTCCAGGCTCTTGCCAAAACGCTTCGTGGACGCGCTTGTCTTGTTTTGGAACGTCGATGTCCATAACAACTCCCAGTGGCAAGACCAATTGGGAACGGTTCAGCGCTGGTGCTGCATCTACCATGTCCGCAGAAGGATGGACAGACTGCTCACTCTGCTGATCCCGAGTCACCGCAAACAAGTTGAGCTGGCTTGGAACAGAATACCCGAGAGCAAGCCCTTGCTGGATCAAAAGATCCTCATTTTCTTCGATTTGCTTGATTTGATCCAATATTGCGTCAAGCTGGTCAGCGTGGTGAAGCTCAACTTGTCGTTGGGACTTCCACTTCTCTTCGGCGTTCAGCATCTGCGCAGTATCCTACAGGAAAAGTGAAATGAGTTAGTGCTGCTGGCACCATTTCAATACGACCGAGTTCTCTTGAGACACATACGAGCAGAATATCATCCAGAATTGCAGATGCCAGAACATCCGAGTGGTTTGCGATAGCGCTTATGCTACCTTGCGGAAGCACAAGCGATAGTCGGGCACCATGTCGCTTCTGAATCTCTCGTAATAATTCTTCCGCCTGACTGACTAAAGGGAAGAGCGACGCCTGGCGACAATAGCATACCTCTGAGATTGAACAAATAAAAGAATCACCCCAATCCCACCAACGCGATATTTCCTGAAATCCATACCTTGAGGTTGTAAACAACCGACGCAGCTCGCTTCAAAACCAGATCTCTGTGAGCGTTTTGGGCATCGATTTGATTGTTGCCTGGTTCTTGACGCCATCGCAACGCAGCCGTCGCTTCTGCTTGCTGAAACATGCCTTCTACCCGGCGCTGTCGAGGGAGAAATCCAAACATTCACGGGAACAACGCGTAAACGAACAGCAAATTTGCAAATCGCATCTCTCAACTCTAGCGCTAACCTGAATCTCTTCGATGTAGCAATCAGGTCCTCCAATGTTTGGGTCTGGAGAGGAGTCGGCTTCCTGTGCGAAATGCACTCCAGCAGGACCACCAGCGTTTGCGTCGAAATCTGCTGTATCACGCGCGCCGAGGTTTCCTGGCTTTCGTGATGGAGACGACTTGCTCGAACGGAGTGAACGTGGACTATCCGCATGGCTTTCTCGGAAGTTGGACCAAACAGACATGTTCTCTCTCGCTGGCGATAGTGACTGCGCATAGGGCATTTGCCGATCGTTTCTGGACGGTGATACACTGGACGGCTGTGACGCTGCATCGAGCGTGCCAACTAGAATCTCCCATTCCTCTGCGCTGATTGTGTTGCGGTCACCTTCATGGATCAAATATACGTAATCAGATATCTAAGGGAGCACAAAAGACATGCAGGAGGTCAGTAACTTGTGAAGCAAACTATAGTTTCGACAGGTGGGTATTGACTCTTACCTGGTTATGTGTAGCTGGCAGACCCAGAAGCCGGAGACCATCCAAAATCTGGTTTACGCCAATCCGCCCTCGCCCTTGTCTGTCCAGCACTGCGAAGACTCTTGCCCCATAACTTTGGTTGCTAGAGCTTGAAGCACCGATGTGTCGTGGCGATCGTGATGACGATGCATGCTGCGATCGAGGCGACGAGCGTACGGACGAGCGAGGGCTTTGCTCTTGATTCGGACTGCTATTCACTCGTGGAGAATCAACTAGAATAGAGGGTCTTGGGGATGGCGTAGACGCATGGTCCTGGATGGCACGGGGGGAGATTGGTGAAAGAGCCGCATCCTACACTTCCAAAAGACAGCATGTCAGATGAATGCACCCAGCAAGAGCACTACGAATACGAGCGCGTCAAATTAGTCTCACTTTCGTCAAACGCTGCGTCTCTTCTCTGGAGGTGGCCGCGCGTGAGACTTGTGGCGGTACGGTGGAACCATCGAATGGCAGCGATCGAAGAAGGACGGACTTGCTGATCTGGGGTGTCGACAACCGCTCAAATACACTCAACCGAGTGGAGGATGGCGGGGAGTGGGTCTTTTTCTTCACGCTTCGCTCGAACGGTCTACCTGTGATTCGTTCATAGTTCAGTCGAACAAAATCTTTCGCCGGTCGTGGGGGCATCCTCTGCGGCGGTGTCGTCACGATCGTGCTTTTGACCGTCCTCACCGATTTGGCGTGTCCAACTGGGTGTGCTTGCTTGCGTGCTAGACTTGATGGTCGATCCCGCAAGTGCGCCATTTCGCTTTCCGCTTCTTGCTTGCGGTCTCCTGGTCTTGGCTGAAAGAGCGTCGTTTTCTTCATTGAGCCATCGAAAAGCGACGACGAGTGGGTCACATCGGTGTCCCACGCAGGCTTGCGCGTCGGACTCGTCTTCTTTGGTTTCTTTGCCTCTGCGCGTCTTGCTTTCCCGCTTCGTGCAGAGTTCGCTTTTCTTGTTATAGTTCTATCCAGCGGCGACTTGAAAGACTTCGACGGTGACTTTGATCGCGACATCTCAGGTGCACTCCACACCCCACCATTCTGCTCACTGCCGCTGCGGCTTCTATTATAGCTGCTCGAATCGTTTTCATCACTGCCTCCATCTGTTCTATATTGCGTACCAGGCGAATGGATCTTTGGATGGCGCTGGTTATACACGAACGGAGACGGTGGCACATTCTGCACCGTAAACCTCACGCGGTGGTTCCGACTGACAGCACCCTCGGCACTGCTTGTATGCTGACGCGCTGGACTCGCTTCGGGGCTCCATTGTCGCGCACTGCTGCGATCACTCGGGCTTCCTAGTCTGTCTTCCTGATACCTCGCGCTGAACGCCAGCTGCTTCCCGCGATCCTGCATCCTTCCGATCTGCACGCATTATGTGTCCAACGATGCTTGAAAGGGCACATGTTCCGCGATCCTGGTACCAAACCGGTACCAGTCAGTCGTTTCTGAAGTAGCATCGTCGTAGGGTATAAATAGTTGTGTACTGTTGTCTTCCTGAATAGTAGCCCCATTTAGGAATCTCGAGTGCAAATTTGATCGTGATTCGGATGACAGAGTGTGTGTCCCGAAATACAAGAGTGGATGCGGTATTGTATGTGGTGATGTGGATGGCTGCCTCTCGATCGTGTTACTTCAGCGTTGGATTGTAACGCACTTTTGAGGGTAAACCTCTCTTCATCCTCTTCCACCTCTCCTCATTTTCATTTTCATTTTCGGCGGCGGCGAGGAGGAGCTCCATTCGTCAAGCAAAAGAGAGAGAGAGAGAGGATCACGTCCGCGAAGAAGAAGAAGAATGAGCGGCAAGGCCAAGAAAGAAGAGCGCGGGTCGCTGCTCATGTCCATCATGTCGTGCCTCGTGTACAGTCTGATGTCCAACATCATGGTGCTCACGAACCGGTACTTGGTCGGCAAGAAGTACTACGGCTTTGAGCAAAAGATGTTCATCGTGCTCGCACAAGCCGCGATCGCGGTGGTCGTGCTCGAAGTCGCGAAAATGCAGAAACTCGTGCAGTACGACAACTACAACAGCGAAACCGCCAAGAAGTGGGCTCCGGTGACGTTCTTCTTCGTGGCGATGCTGTACACGGGCACCCAGGCGACTGCTGGCTTGCCCATCCACATCGTGACTGTCTTCAAGAACGTCACGAACATCATTATCGTGACGGGCGAATGGCGGCTGTTTAACGAGAAAGTCGGTATCCTTGTGATTGCCAGTCTTGGCATCATGCTCATGGGTGCGGTCATGTCCTCGTACAGTGATGTTGGCGGAGGCAAAGCGACCGCGAGCACGTTGGCGGGCTACTTTTGGATGTTCATGAACTGCGCGGCCACTGCTGGCTACGTGCTCTACATGCGTTACGCGACTTCCAAGTCTTCGTTGAAGATCTCCAAGTTCGGCATGGCGTTCTACAACAACCTCATCTCGCTGCCGTTGCTGGCTCCTCCCATGGTTCTCAATGGAGAAGCGTTCACCGTGTGGAGCAACCCGCTTTTGGGCGACATGAACTTCAACATCTTGCTCTTCCTCAGCGGTGTCGTCGGCGTTGGGCTCAACCTTGCGTCGTTTTGGTGCGTGTCCTCGACGTCTGCGACCACGTATGCTACGGTTGGCGGACTGAACAAGATCCCAACGACGTTCATCGGTGTGCTCTTGCTTGGCGAGACGCTCAAGTCCGATACCGCCATTTACGTGACGTTCGGTATGGTTGGTGGTATTCTGTATGGCTACGCCAAATTCAAAGAAGGCGAAGATGCGAAGCGACGCAAAATCCAAGAGCAATCCCGAAACCTCGACTCGAAAGCATAGATAAAGGTTGCCTCGCGTGATCCGCGTGCAGGAGCCGTCCGATGTTTACAAGATCTTCTTTCGCTTACTGTAAAGAAGCTCGAGTAATGGATGTGCAATAGTGTATCGCATCTTTTGCATTCGCAAGGCAAGTGCAAGTGTTCACGGTGCTCTCTCTTTTCTCACTTTTTTTCATGATAGGGATGGAAAACTGGGAAGTAATAATGTTTTTCCGTCCATTTCCGTTTCGTGTTGGGCGTTCGCTTTGCATTTATGTGTTTTTACCGCTGGTTCCTGGTCTTCAGACGTTCATTTGCTGGGCAGGTCAATGACAAGAGAGACGAACATGCGCTCTCACCCTCACAGTGTGCGTCGTTCCTCTTCGGTTTAATGTTAAATATATTTGTGGAGCCGAAGCGAGACCTACGAAGAAGGGTAGGCGGATCCAGCGTCACGAAGCTTCTCGCGCTCTTTCTCGAGGGTTTGGATTTGATCCAAGCGCATTCGAGAGTTGCCCATCGAGAAGCGGCTGTTGAGTAGAACGCTGCACAGTGACATCCCGCGTGGTGTCTGTCAGATGCGATCCGCACACGTATTGCCAGATTTTAGCGAAACTCCTCAACAAAGCTCTCGTACCTGGAAGCGTCGAGACGTGATCCTGCCATATCGAGAAACGCATCTTCAAGTGCCGACTGGGTAAGCGAGCCTACATACACAGAGGATCCATGCTACGGTATTTTGTCCTTTGTTTCATGGAAGTGCACAAATGCAAACGCGACCAACCTGAAAAGAGGGTATCGCCGTGGAAAGAGGACATGTTGGACATCGCTGACATGCGCATCATGTGAGCCTGCAACTGTTGCTCACTGCTGAGAATCGGTGTGTTGGAAGCTGGAGGAGAGCTCAAAAACGCGGGCGCTGGTCCAACATCATGGCGAGCGCTTTGAGCTGCCTTCCTCGCGTCGTCATCCTTGAGGAAAGGGTACTCTGCAGATAGCATCAACAACCATCAAGTCCTTGCACCGGTGCCAACCTGGTCGCCAACCAGTCTATCAGCGCATGCATACCTGAATTGGAGAAGGTCCGAATCATGCGTGGTGAAGATGCTGTCGGCGGAGCATCAATTTTCAACCCTTTGAAAGCGTGATTGATGATATTCGCTGCATACTGGGGATCGGAGAGCGGTCGCGTATGATCCTAGTGCACACACACATAAAGAAAGCGCATGCATCAGATACAGAGAATCGAGCAATGGAGCTGGTCAAGTACAGAAGATTTGTACCTGCGTTCCATGGACAATTCTTGGCGACATCACTGCATTTGGCGAGCTGTTTATCGAGGATTGGGAGGCATCGGACTTGGTTTCGTCGTCTATTCCGAAAGGACCATGCAAATGGGATACTCTATGGCGACCATGACGCGGTGACTTGAGGACGGGGGAAGCGTATCCACTCTCATGCGCTAGGTTTTCCCATCGGAATGGACTCGATACAGCTCCAGCACCGGTTTGCTTTGCATTCCGAACGGCGAAAGGAGGCGGAGAGCTCGGCGAGCCGATCCCGATGCCAAACTCATCGGAGTTATCCAGCGAGCTGAGCTTTGGAGACGTTAGCGGAGTAGAAAAGTCACTAAAAGACTGCTGGCGCGGAGAGCCAATGTCTTCGCCACTGCTCAGACCCGAAAATGGAGCAGACCGCACTTCCTCTTGCTCGTCTTGCCGTTCTTCTTCATGTGGTGGTTGGTGTACTCCAGCAACTGGCGACGGAAGAAACACACAAGCACATGAATGCAGTTCATTGCCGACGATATCCCGAAACGTTAGAGATCTCTTCTTTGCCGCCGCAGTTGCATCAAAAGAGGTGCATTGCAGTGCACCTACCTGATTCGACTGCTCCGTGCTGCTGCTGCTGCTGGTCGCGACACTGGTGCAAAAGAGCATACCGCTTCACACACTCGACGGGTGAGTGGCCGACCATACTAGACACTTCCAGCCCTGTTCCATTTATTCAGACAAGGGACGCGGTTATAATACCATCCCGAACAGATCGCCACGAAGAAGACCGATCGACGACGCTGATACAAACATACAGTTCACGCCGACAGGGAAGCGCTCGCCGCTCGCAGTGGACCTTGTGACGACCACCATGAGCTTCTCGTCCGTCGCGGCGCTCCAGTGCTGAGGGTTCCTGTCCTGGAAGCTCGACCAGCGCTGCTCGGCGTGCAATTCTTCCGGAAGCAACGACATTCTTGCGTCTTCAATAATGTTCAAAATGGCCATTTCGGAGAAGAAGAACCTGTCCTTAAGTACTCGGTTGCGCAATCGCACACGACCAACGCGCACTTAGCCAAGTCATTTCGATTAGATCAGTATCTGATATCATGCAACAAGAGTGCGAACTTACGGTTGTCGACTTTGGAAGAAAAAAAGGGTGTCTATTTAAGTTCGCAAATGAAATGGCGATGTCAAATGCACATTAAGGAAATTACTCTTCCGAGGTGAACCGCCAGATGCGAATAAGCGCATCGTCGGCAGCCGACGCGAGCAGGAAGGACCGCTTCCCATTTGCATCGTGCTGCACTTCTGGACTCCAACGAACGCAATTGATATCGCTCGAGTGCGCATCGATTTGTCGAAACGCGAGGTCAAACGACGGAGACGATCCCGATGGGAGAGCCGCGCTGCTTGAGGCACCACTGCGCTCGCAGAAAATGCGGATGGTGTCGTCGGCAGCGCCCGTGGCGATGTAGTTCCCTCCCTTCGACCAGTCTACACTGAAGATCGTTCGCTCATGGAAACCCGAGAGCGTAGCTGCTTGCTTCCATTCCATTGGGCTACAAAATGCATGCAAAGAGAGATCAGCAGCGGCAATAAGAGAGAGATGTGTGAGTATGCGGACACGCTGTATCCTCACCTTCCGTCGGCATGGACATCTTTGCTATTGGGATCGCGTTGCCAGATAATCACGCTCTTGTCATCCGAAACCGAGGCAATGCGGCTTCCTTGGGGATCCGTTGCGACACCCCAAACCGTGGAACCATGACCTACAACGGAGTCCAAAACATCAGCATACGAAATGAAACGCATACAAAAAAAGCAAATGCCGTGACCCAAACGTACCGGACAAGGTCTCCTTGCAGTACCAGACATCTGTACGATGCCATCACGTCGAAAGCAAAAACACCATTACTCCCACGGAGAGACTACGACTGCAAGAATAGTGCGAGCATGCATCCTTCTTTACCTTCATTTTCCGCCCAAATGCGAACAGTGTCGTCGTAACTCGCAGAAATGAGGATGTCTTCGGTTGGGTGCCATTTCACAAACTTCACATCTTGGGTGTGGCCGTGCAACACGGAGATGCACTCGAAGTCGGTATCTGGGTCAGCTTCCCAGATCCACACGCTCTTGTCACGACTGCACGTCGCGATGTACGATCCCGACGGACTCCACGCGACGCTTTTCACTTCGCTTTCGTGTCCTTCCAGAGACGACACGACTTCGTACGAGTTGCCCTGTTTCTCCCAGACCACCGTCGTCGCGTCAAAGCTCACCGACGCGATGTAGCGTCCATCAGGCGACCTGCATGCACACACTCGTATATATCAGTCCCCACTATAAACGAAGCAATCGCATCGCCCACACAACCAAAAGAGCGAGCAACCACGCACCATTCACAGGCACGAATTGTTCTTCCCTGCGCATCTTCAAGAATCGCGACGCATTCCCACTTGGCATTGTTGCCACTCGCAGCAGCGTTGGTCGTCTTTGGAGGCGACCAGATCCGGATCGTCTTGTCGCCACTGCACGACGCCAGTAGCTTCCCATCGAAGCGCCACGACACGTGCCACGCGCGGTCTTTATGGCCCTCGAGCGCACACACCTGCTCGAATGTCTGCATGTCTCGCGATCGCTTGCTTCACGCTTTTTGAGGCTTGCTCTCCACACCAAGTCGACCAATCACGACTCTTTCTTCCAACGCATTCCAACCCGTTCTAACTCACTTGGAGCGACTTTGTCCGATTGAGATAAAACCTTAAAAACCTTGAAATGTGTTGTCCGAAGGTTGCTTGTGGGGGAGGGGGTGATTTTCCCTCCCTTTTGTCGCACAATCCAGACCGGGTGGACATAATAATGAGGGCTGCTGCTGGTGGAAACGCCCTTGGTTCATTATGATCCATCACTTGGCGGGCGAAGGGCGGCCATTTGATTCGACGGAACCGCACGTGAGAAGGAAAGAGAGAGAAGAAAAGAGAGAAAGAACGGTGGGTGATCCAACTGGCTACACAGAGACAGAGAGAGAGAGAGACGACAACGCCTTCATACACGTAAGGTGTGTGTGAGTGTATTGGATGGGGGAGGATGCGTCTATATGTATGCGAGTGCGTGTGTGTGTGTGTGTGCTGGATGGTGCGATGTGAACGCTTCCGGCTTCCGATGGTAGCGACGAACTGAGCGATCTGTGGCGTTGTATGGATGCGGCGACTTGGGAGGGCTGTGTGCGGATGTATATGTGTGGAATGTGCTTTTCTATTCAGCCACTCTATTGTGTGTGTGTGTGAATGGTTCGATTAATACTGTGGTTCGTGTGTGGATGGATGCAGCTTCGATTCACCCTTACAACAGCAGTATTTCGTAAGGGAAGAAGACGACAGTCGATACAATGAGTGCGATGAAAATGGATTTCATCTGTAAAGACTCACCCGAGAAAGAGTCAAGTAATGCGAATGCGAGTATGCCGACTCCGGACGTGGTGTCACCGCAACAAAAATCGACGACGCCAAACGCGGCGAAGTTGAGTGCGCTCTTGAACGGCAGCCGCGATTCAGATGTCGAAATGGACGCGGAAAATGAAAACGAGCCGATGGACGAGGATGAGAACGAGGACGACGACACTCGCTCCACGTCGGATCCAGCGAACGGGGTGGATCGTCGAGTGGCAGCAGCGTCGAGCTCTTCATTACCGGTGGTGGTTGAAGACTCTCCCGCGAACCAGACCGATGAAGATATTTCCGACAAGAACGGCGGACTCAGCGACAATGAAGACTCGGAAGACGAACAAGCGGAGTACGCGGCGTGGCAGGACGTGGATTTAAACCCTGCGGTGGATCTGGTGCGTTGCAAGTGGCTGGAGTTTGTTGCGAGGATCTTGTTTCCGTTGATACGAATGGTCCTATTTTTCGTTTGTTTTCCGTTTCAGGTGAACAAAGTGGTTCGTGAGAGTCTGGAAGCGGGTAAAACGTACAACAAGTCGATCACTGCCAAAACCACACAGGCGAGTCGACTTTGGCGTTCAAGTTCTCGCGCATTTCCTCCGTCTCGACGGCATCTAACTTTGTGTGTGATTGTGTAGTTGATCACGGGATGCGATAATGTGCTACTTGAGCTGAAGAACTTGTCCGATGCGCGCGAATCGTCGAGAAAGAAAACGAGCAAGCAAGGACAAGATTCGAGCTGTGACTGTGCGATTGCATTGGGCATGCTCCCCCTTGTGAACAAAGACGCAGCACCGACTGCTGCTGCAGCACCCCAAGATGGGACGAAACCGGTTGGCAAGCAACTTTCAGTGGACGCAATTGCGGAAGATCACACGGATCGTGTGCTTTTCAAGATTGAAGCGTCGATGGAGCGATTGCGAGAGCTGGCCGAGATGATCCAAGCCACGAGTATGCAGGGCGAAGCGAACCTTGTATCCAAGGTGACGCTGCAAGATGGGACGATTAAGGCTTTGGATGCGGCTGTCCAAGCTGGCGCCGCGGCTGCAACTGCTGCTGCCATCGCGCAAGAGCGCGGTCGCACTTCTTCCGCGTTTGGTCGTTTGTACACGCCGGTGCAAGTCAAGAAGCTGCAGGAGTGGTATTACTCGTACCCTCGTCCTCTCACAGACGAGCTCACATTGATGCGGACGATTTTGAACTACCGCCCGTACTCGAATCCTTTCCAAGTCAATGGACTCACCATTTCCCACATCCGGGACTGGTTTAAGCGCCGTCGCCACCGTGAGCGCATGCGGTTCGTGAAGCTAGCGATCGAAGGAGGTCGCGATCCAGGCGCAGCAGCGGAAGAAATCGAACTCAGGTTAGAGCAACGCATTGAGCACTTGCGCGCGACCGTGGACCTGAACGAGCTGGTCAAAGAAGTCGACAAAGTGCGCGCTGATAGCCCGATGTACGACACGATGGTCGCGTCGTTCACAAGTCCAAGTAATCTAGACTTGTACATTTCAGCGTCGCATGCTGTTCCAACATTCACAGACACGCAAGCTCAAACACAAGGTCGTTCGAAAAGACAGCGCACGCAAGAGTCTGATTTGGACGATGCGTTGGTCGTGAAAGTCGGCAATCGTATTGAAGTCTCTGCCCTGCAGAGCCGTGTGCGAAGTCTGCTCTCGCTTCCGCGCACTGCGACGAATACAAACTCGATTCAGCAAGTGATCGACATCATGCGATCGATGGACATTTCTCCTGATGTACGCATTCAGACAGGAGTTGTCGCGGACCTGAAGAAAATTTTGAAGATATACAAGAAGCCAACGCTGCTCCGGAAGTCGACCATTGCGTTGCTCGAAAGCTTGGGCATGAGTCGCCGCGCCGCTCTGGATGATGATATTATCGAGGACGAGGAACTTGTAAAGACCGAAGAATCCGTAGTTGGAAACGACTCGAGCGATCCCCCTCCACCGCCCCCACCTATCGACGAAGAAGACGCAGTCGCTCCTCCGCCTCCAACGGGTCCACCGCCATCGGCACCAAAGCAAAGAGGGAAACGAGAAAAAGGGAAGGTTTTGCGTCCGATGAAGTTCTCGATGCGTCAAGTGATTGCGCTGGAAGGGTGGTTCCAGCACAAATACAAGCCCACGCAGGCTGAGATGGAGGACTATCTGGATGAGCTGAATGCGCCGCCGCTGCGCGATGAAAAGCAGCCTGTGGATGTGAACATGACGCAGCTGCGCCGATGGTTCAACAAGCGCCGGTGTCTTCGACGGCCCCCATTCGCATTGATGACACAGCAGGACTCGGGCAAGGATAGTCCAAAGCGCGATGCGAAAATGGGCGAGCACGACGACGGCGACTCGGATGACGACTCGGATGACGATTCGAATGACGACTCCAGCGACGACGACGACGATGACAGCAGTGATGACGAATGAAGTCCCCCGCCGGTGGGATTGTTCAGTTGATATGAACAAACTGATTGGCGAGAAGCTTTGTTTGTTTGTTTGGAAATTCCACTTTGTTGCGGGATCGTTTCTTTCGCTTTGTGTGGAGGAAGGAAGGAAAAGCGAGACACACACAATACACAGCCACGGCATAGATAGAGAAGACTTTCTGGAAGCGAACACTGATGCAGACACTCATGGATGCATTCTCCTATGTTGCTGCAAATTAGACTTTCATGACTACATCTTCGCGTCTTCTTCATGTGGTAGCACAACTCCTTGACCTGCTTCCCCGTTCGCACTCTCTCTTTCCATGGCGCTGTCATTCATTCTCCACTGATGCGGAGTCATTTTCAGCGTCGCTGTCCACATCGTCTGGCTCCTCGGGAGGGGGCAATCCGCTGCTGCCATCAAATTCCGGTTGGGTGTAGTCGTATGTGTCGAAATCATTGAAGTCGATCGGAGCGTCAACAGCAGGGAGTGAGGGGTCAGGAGCGACGAGTTCAGCAGCGCTGGTGCGTGCTTCTTCATCTCGTGCAGACGGGACCACAGACTCAATTGGATCATCTCGGAAAACCGAAGGCTCATCACCTGATGAGGAAAGCTGATCTGGGTCCGTAGCTTCCGCTTCAAAATGTCCGTCTTCCCGTTGATCTTGCAAAGCACTCGGGTGCATCGGTCTCTCGATCCCAGCACTCCGAGGCGTTTCTGCTGCGAATTCTTGCTCATACTCCTGCATCTCCTCTGGCTGCTCGTCCTCTGTCATGGCAGTTATCGCTGGATGGGATTCCTGCGCATTCTCTTCGTCGCTTGGTACTTCCTCGCTCGCATACTGACGAGCGGATGCATTGTCGTGCTTCCTATCACTCGCTCTGTCCACTTCCTCGTTGTCTAGAGGACTTGCTTTCGGCGAAGTCAGGATCCCAAATCGCTGCAGCGCACTGTCGATAGAAACGTCCGCATTCGACGTCATCGTGCTAGTCCCAGCGACACTTCCTCCTGCGAATCTCAGTACCCATTTCGTGAATTCCGACTTGGAAATGCTTTGCCCCGAGCTTTTGTTCAGCTCCCGGTACGCAAGGAGCGTCACGTTCTCCAGATCTTCGTCGGAAGGGACGGCTCCAACACCCGAGAGCACGCAGAATCCCCTTGTCGAGCACAGAAATACGATCGTCTGTATCAGGATTTGATTATTGATCGCTGCAATACTAGAATCCCAAGGACGAGCAAGTAATCGGCGCAATATGGTTCGTACCATTTCGTCCATCGAGATTTGCTCCGTTGCGTCAAAATCCAGCGCATCAAACACCACTATGCACATCACAACCCGATAGAAAAGGAAAAATATTCATGCAGTCAATGACCATCGAGCGAAGAGTGCAAAAGAGTCGATGGACACATGGAAAGCACAGCCATAAGCGTCTCACATCCTGCTTTTTCCAGTGCAGAGGCTGGACAAACCATAACGACGCCACAGATGAATGCCAGTGCGTTCACTCTTTGAAATGGTACCCGAGAGAGAGAGAGAAATGGCACAAATCATCCATCCATTCAGAGAGAAAAGCTCGTAGCATCCACCCTCGACACAAGTGAACCTTACGTACATGCCGTTCGTGCTTCCAAACGCGTCAATGATCTCGCTCGCCCACTCCTTGTCGCCACCGACAAGCTCGCTGAGACCCTGCGCATCGAGCCCGAAATCCAGATCCTTGTCTTTGTACTCCTGAAGCAACCGCTTCACCGTCTTGAGCTCCCCTTTCTCGGATCACAGCGCAATACAAACGAGACACCATTCAGATCGCAGGTAGAAACAAAGCGAGAAAGCACACGACTCGCATATGTACAGGTGTTCATGCGCTGGAACGCGGGCGTGAGCGGCACGGGCTTTGTCGCGCTCGAGCCCATGACTGCAGCGTTGCTTTTCGAGAATGAAGCCATTCGTTCACTTTTGATGCAATCAAAGACGCGAAAAGTCGCGATGTGCGTATAGAATCCGGATCGTTTATCCGGATCCTCCTTTTTCATGCAAAGTGCGCAGTGGCATCTGCAGCACTTAGGTTCGCAGTGCAAAGTTGCACCAAACGCGAAAATGGGGTTTGCGAGCGATAGTGGCGACGAAGAAGAAGAAGCGTTCGCAGGCGCTGCCAACGTGTACAGTGCGTACAATGACGACTACGACGAAGAGCAGAAGCACGGCGGAGGTGACAGCGTCCGTGCGCGCAGCTATGCGTTTGAGCGTGACGCGAACAGCGACGACGAGTGTCAAGAGAGCGCGACCGACACCACTGCCAGCAGCAGCTCTGCTGGTGCCAACACTACTAAGCGACGCAAGCGAGTCGATGTGCATGACGATGACGGCGGTAGGGAGACCACATGGAGCATGCAGCGCTCGGATGGGAGTTTGGTGTAGCGATCTGATTGGATTTGTGTGATGGTCGGTTGCCAGATTTCGAGTCCCAGCAAAGCATTTTGAAGTGGGTGCGCACAGTGCCCGGTCCGCTGCAGGATGTGATGAAGAACCAGCAGGCAAAGTTCGTGCTGCAGCGTTTGAGTTTAGCTGCATTGATATGTGCCGCTCATGCAGCTGCAAGCCTGCATATGTGGGAGAGGTCATGTGCTGATGTGCGTCCTTGCATTTTCGCAGTCTGGATGGCGAGCACAGCGGGCAGTTCGCGAGCGGCGGGTCCAATGCGAGCCTGATGATCACCACCGTATTTGACGACGGGCCGTGGGTCGACATGTGCGACTTTCTCGGGATCCAAACCACGCGAGGCAGACTCTATGGTATGCGAATTCTTGCACACCTAGTGGGACCAAAGTCGGTGTGTGCTAACTTGTTGCCCATGCATGCAGGTGGTATTAAAATGAGCAGCTTAAAGCACACGCTTTCGTACATTCTAGAAGACGATCAATCGTCGCCAAAGATCCCGAAGGTAAGACTTTGAGTATTTGCGCACATGTGCGACTCTCACGCATTCATTTTGCACCGTGCATTTGCAGCTTCTACTGCTAATCAAGTCGATGAAGTACGTTGACGAAGAAATCGTCGCGGTTTTCCATGTGCGTGGCTGGTCTACGAGTCTGAGAGTGATAAAAACCTCCATGTGTCCATGTGTAACTGGTCTCTCTCTCTCTCTTTTCACAGGACCCTACGGGCGAAATTGAAGGGTATTTCCATCGAGATGTTGTCGAGCAACTCGGTCCTGCGCTTGGAGCTGGCACGGGGGTACTACTTCGCAAAGTGTCGGTGTTCACGCCCACAGATGCCACATCCGTCGGACGACGCAAAAGC
Source organism: Globisporangium heterothallicum (assembly GCA_023334155.1). NCBI lineage: Eukaryota > Oomycota > Peronosporomycetes > Pythiales > Pythiaceae > Globisporangium > Globisporangium heterothallicum. The sequence goes on along the minus strand of JAASGH010000076.1, from coordinate 20,498 downwards.
TATCTAAACATCATCCCTCGAAATCTACAGCGAGTGTTCCTGCCAAAGAGTCAGCTTTCGTCGTATGGAGCCACAGTGGAAGCATACAATCAAGAGCGAGCCGCACTCGTTGAGGTGGAAGACGCAAACGATGAGAACCACAGGAAGCAGGAGGAAGAAGAGCAGCGGTTGCTGCAGCACGATGCGCTTCGCAATGCGTCGACCGAGCTTTCCTTTCTCTCGCAGCGACAGGTTGTGCATCGGAATCCACCCGTGCGGCTTGATGCGAGCAATCCGCCAGTCGAGAAGGGCAAACGCAAAAAGTCGCAGAAGAAAGACGAGAGCAGCTCTGGACTTGGCAAATGGCAGTGGAACCAACTGGTTAAGCGGAGATCGACGTCAGCATCGACCGTCAGCTCCAGTGCGGCAACGGCATCTCCAACTGCAGATCGAGACACTGTCACGGGCCGAGGTCTTCCAACGTCCAGATTCACTGCACTTCTTTCTCGGCAGATAGCGACCTTGAATAGGTATGCACTTTCATGCATGCTATGGCTCCGCGACTAATGCAACTAACTGGACATCTTCTCTCTCCTTTCGGCTGTTAGACGAGCCGACGAGGTCGACATTGCCGGTGAGGACGGTGTGCAGACTTCTGTCGCCGAAGGAGGAGGATCGGCAACGAAGGATAAGAAAACTACCCCCACGAGAGTGCGCTTCGCACCTTCGCCCGTCGTCCTCGAGATCTCCTCTCCGACCCCATCATCCGTTTGGGATCAGAGTCAAGAAGAGGAAGCTCTCCATGTCGAAGATTCAACACCGCAGCCAGCAGGACGAGATGGCCATTCTTCCGACCAACACAGAAAACTAGAAATCGCAGACGCAGAGACGGTAGACGATGAAGACGATGATGACGATTGGTAGCCGCCCAATCGACCAGCTCAAAGAAGCCTCGTAGCATCCTTTCGGATCCCACAGCTCCAGCAGGGGTATTCTCCACGATGCTTTCTTCAAAGTGAGCCTTCAAACAAAAAGTTTTCTGAAAAAGTAGAAGAAAAAGGATATGTCCTGTTTATGTATTGACACCCATTTGGGATCCAATTTTCGAGTGAAAAATGAGCAGCAGCAACATTCGAGGAAGCACAAGCTCGCTCAGCGCTTAAAGCACCAGCGGAATCTTGCTTTCGGAAACCATGTGGACGCAGTGGCTCGATATGGCGGCAGCGTCCAGCAGCAGCGGCAGTGGCGACTGGCAGCGAGTCGGCGTTACGTTGCTTGCGCTGCTGCTCGGCGCGCAGGTCGCGCTTCATGTGTACGAGCGCCTCACGATTTCCGACTTGGAGAAGCGCGCGCCAAGAATCGCACGTCCGAAAGCCACGCTGCCGTTCTTCCACGACACGTTTGCGGTCCTCGCGAACGCGACGACGCTCCACGATTATGTGGTGAAGCTCCATGAAGACGCCGGCGAGAACTCGGTGCAGCTGAAGCTGCTGACTCGACCCACCGCCGTCGCGCTTGCGACTCCAGAGCTCTTTGAAGATATCTTGAGCACCCAGTTTGAAGTGTTTGAGAAAGGTCCTTTTTTGCGAGGCGTGCTCTCGGATGTATTTGGTGACGGCGTGTTCGCTGTCGACGGACCCAAATGGATGCACCAGCGCAAGACAGCCAGCACTCTGTTCTCGCTACGCATCCTGCGCGAGTCGATGACGGAAAGTGTCCACAAGTACACGACGATTCTCAACAAGATCCTGCGACAGAGCAGCGCCTCGCAAACGCCAATGGACCTCATGAAGCTAATGAATCGATTCACGATCGACACGTTTGCGGAGATCGGCTTCGGATTGGACTTGGGGAGCATGGAGGCTCCGCAAGACCACCCTTTTGCTGCAGCATTCGACAGCGCACAGCGCATCCTCATCTACCGGTTTGTGCGTCCGGAATGGTTTTGGAAAACGCAGCGATGGCTCAATGTCGGCATGGAAGGCGAGCTGAAGCGCAACATCAGTGTCATCCACGACACAGTGGTCGACATCATCGCCAAGGCGCTCGAGAACCGACGCTCGAGCGCTTACACGTTTGACGACAGCAAGAAAGACATTGTGTCCCTCTTCTTGAACAGCACAAACTATGACGGCTCTGGGTCGAATGGCGGAGAGTTCGATCCCAAACTGCTGCGAGATATCGTGGTGAACTTCTTGATCGCGGGACGGGATACTACTGCGCAGACGCTCGTGTGGTTTCTGCACAATGTCATGCAAAACCCGCACGTGGAGGAGAAAATTCGCGAGGAGCTGACCGCCACGCTTCCCGAACTGATGTCTGGCAGCATTGAGTCTCCATCCATGGAGCAGTCGCACCAGCTGGTGTATTTGGAAGCCGCCATTCGCGAATCACTCCGGTTGTTCCCGCCTGTGCCAGGCAACCTAAAGCAAGCCACCAAGGACGTCGTGTTGTGCGATGGCACTTTTATCAAAAAAGGCTGGAGCGTCAGCGTGGCGCCGTACACGCTCGCGCGAATGAAGAAAGTGTGGGGACCAGATGCGGGGGAATACAAACCAGAGCGGTGGATCGACCAGGCAACGGGCAAGATGATCTCTGTGTCTGCGTACAAGTTTGTAACTTTCAATGCCGGTCCCAGGATCTGTTTGGGCATGAACCTGGCGATGACGGAGGCGAAGATCGTCGCCGCGAGTCTGCTTAGCAAGTTCCGCCTGAAGCTGGTGCCAGGGCAGACCGTGACCTACGACTTCGCGCTCACGCTCCCCGTGAAAGGAGCGCTCATGGTCAATGTGGAACCAGCAGCGACTTGGTTCTGAGCATGTGAAAGCGTGTTGGTTGGATCGTGCAACAGATTCCGCAATGTTGCAGGATACACTCTTTTCCCTCTATATTTCAAATGTGTGGCTATTCGTGGCCATTTTCGTAGTTTTAAATCTCAAGCTTGGTCTGGTTTGTAATTTCCCTCGCTCTCGACTTTCTGCGTCACTGCGACTTGCATCTTGCCAACAACAACAACAAAACATCAACATCACACGCACGCTCAGTGGACAATGGTGACGATCAAGGAGCTCGACGAGAAGCTGCGCGTGCTGCAGCAGAAGGTCGCAGAGGAAGCGCACGACTGGGAGGAAGAGCAGCGCAAGCTGTACGAGTTCGAGGAGAAATTCCTGCGCGACACGATCGTCGAGGGCAACATGGTGGTTGGCTGGGGCGACTCGAAAAGCGCGCCGATCCGGTTCCGCAACGCCGCACTCCGCAAGAAAAAGCGCGAGCGCCAGGTGGCCGCGAGTACTGCTGCCATGAACTTGACGCCGACGATGACGGCGGAAGAGCAGTTGAAGATCGATCTGCACCGACTGGCGTCGTATTCGTCCGTGACGTCCCCCGCGGAACCTATTTATGCCACCTTGGGCGACCGCGAGAAGCAAATGGTGGTCACGAAGGCAAAGAAAGCGAAGAAGTGAGTGCGACGACCTCGACACAAGAAGAGCGTATCCATCCACCATGACTATACTATAACAGCGACTGCGGCCACGACATACGTCATTCCATGAGGGTATACAAAATGCATTTATATGGAGATTATAAACCTTGTTTTCCGAGAGCGGTTGAGCTTTCTGCGTCGTGAGGACCATGCAGCGTCTCACACTCTCGCCTTCCACTCCCTCGCTCTCTGGTGCGATCTTTCCGTAGTCGCTAGTGTCTTCTATTTGATGGAAAGGACAGCTTCACGGATCTGGAGCCAGCAAAGGTGGGTGAACGTGAGACGACGAAGAGTTCCAGACACCCCACCACACTCTGCGTTTCCCTCTTAACACGTGAAGAACATGAGCGCTTCGAGACCGAGAAGCACCACGAACGACAGATACGAGAACGTCCAGTAGCTGATGCCGACCCAGTAGCAGACGCTGCTGATCACCGAGAACGAAATGCTCGTGGCTTTGAATGTGAGTGCCCAGATGAGGTAAATGCCGACCAAATTGCGCAAGATGCCGTTCGCGTCCGCCGCCGTGCCGATGTCTTCGGGCACGTCTTCGGCGAACGCCTTCAAGTAGATGCGACGCAGCGCCAAGCGGTTCAAGTTGCGGTTCTTGGACGGATCCGCGACGTACTCGGGCAGGAAACGAATCAACGCCTTGCCAGGGATCGTGATCAACCGTCCAGGCGGCCACAACTCGTACGCGCCAAACACAATCGCAGGCACGACATTCTTCTTGGTGTCTTCACGCAAATAGAACGGACCTTTCTTGAATTCTTGCAACTGGACACACAAAGACAATACATCAATGCCATGGAGTCAGCATTGCAATCGCATCAAGAAAAACGGACGTCGCAAGACACAAAAACAAACAAACAAATCGCACCAAACCGTCCTTGGAGCGCGTTCCTTCTGGCGAAATGCACACCGAGTTGCCGTGGTCGTTCACCGAAATCGCCAATTCCTTCAAACTGTCCAATGCCGCCGAGCTACAAAAAAGAGAACGAGAGCACGAGAGTGTACTGTTAGTTCTGCTGTGCCTCTTTCTATCGGAATGAGTAGGGTGGAGCCATAGCACCCACAGCGTCCATCTAGATCGCGTACCGGTTGCCACGATCAATCGCGACAAACTCAAATCCCCAACGAGACACCCAGCCGAGGAATGGCACCAAAAACACACTCTTCTTGGCGGCAAACTAGAAAACAAAACACATACACAACGAGCGACTCAACAAAGCTGGTTGCCAAGCATGGATGCATTGTCGTGAGTGTGTGCGAACCTTGAATGCGGCAGGAGACGACGCATTCACAATGAAACCATCAAGGTTCGACGCGTGGCTGTCAAGAGTTTATATGCACACACACACACGTCAGCAACTGGGCACTCGCACGAATCTCACAGCATGAGCCACGACTGCGAAAGATGCGAGGTTCCTACCTGAACATGCACACCACGGAGTCCTTCAAGTCCGCGAGGTTCTCTCGGCCCTCAATGGTCGTATCGGTACCCGCCGCAAGACAGATCAAGTACGCCATGCCCCACTACCGATGGCACAAATGAGGAACAATACAACGGATTAGCCACGATGGAGCGCTTGCTTTACCACGCACTGTCAGTAAACCGCCACTCACCGAAATGATATCGATCGGCAGCCAGTTCTTCTTCCATCCAAGCGAGCGCAAGTACGGACCCAAAAAGCGCAACGGGATCGCCAGGACAAGCGCACTGAACCACCCGACCAGCAACAGCGCAAACGTCGCAAACCGCGCAATCGAGTACACTTTCTCAAATTGCGAGTGGGTCGCTTTCAGCGCGTCGAGGCGCAATTGCTTGCGGATCGCATCGAGTCTCGCATTCGCGCTTTGCATCAACGGGGACGTCAAGAACTCCTTTTCAATCCCCGCGAGGTTCATCTGTTCTTCGAGCTCAATGCGGATGAGTTCGCTCTCCAGATACAATTGGCGCTTCGCTTGGTTGCGCTTCGCGAGCGACCCATCTTTCACGAGCGCCAGTGAGGTCGGCAGCTTCAGTTCGAGCTCCGCGACGCGCTCTTCGAAGCGCACATCCTGCAGCACGTCCGCTGCGGTCTTGGTCGCCATGCTTGCTTTCTTTGCTGCGGGGATAGTAGTGATGGAGGAAGCACTCTCGATGCGCAAATGGGATGCGGTCTTCTCGCTTCCAAAGAGGAGTTCTTTTGGTCGGTTCTCTCGTCAAATGGGACTCTCTCGAACTTGATGACCTAAACCAGCACCCGACCCCTACCTCGAACCAGTCGTTTCGCCTCAGTTTCGTACAAATACGGTTGTTCGGCGGAGTTGATGCCGTTTGAGGACATTTTCGAGGGTGCATTGAATGCAGCAGAGATAAAAGTTGTCTTTTTGAAGACTGCTCCTCTAAACGAAACACACCCATCCAGAGAGCCTTTTTCGATGGAAACAATGGGTCAAAATTTGGCGCCAGGTGCGTCATCCCTTCTGTCCAAAACGACAATGTACCATCGTTGCGGTACATGCTCCCTTCAATCTTCCCGCCAGTAAAAACGCCGAGTGAACATGTGACGCGCTTCTGCTGCTCGCTCGCATTTCCGCTTTACGACATGATCGCTCCGGGTTGGCTCGAAAACAGGTATGCTACAACCCATCTCCGCTTCTCACTTTGCATTTTCTCTCCGCTTCTGCCATTCTGTGACGAACCAAAAGTGACAAAACGTGGGACTGGAGATGATGAAAGCTGCGACCAGATTTGGACGTCATCAGCGAGACATCCGTGTCATGAAGCGCACCACAAAAGACGATCGGTCACTGAAATGCCGACGTGCTATTTTCTTAGCGCAATGTGAGCTTGAGTTTGCTGATGTCCTGTGCGAGGCTGTGGATTCTGTCGTCGAGCCGCTGCTTCTCCGAGCGCGCGCTCATGGTTTTCAACCCCGTTTGCTCCAATTTGATCAGTTTGGCTTCCACCTGTGTGAAAAAAAGTGCAGCATCATGCATCATCCAGCGGTGACCTCCAGTGCACGCGCACGCATTGCCATGTCGGTAGCCACGCACCTGCTCTTTCTCAAGCTGGAAGTTCATCAGCTTTTGCTCCAAGTGGCGTTTCTCCATGGCGTCCAGTTGGAACGACTGCCGTTCCGTTGCAAAAGGCGCCATGGTCGCCGCCAAGTCCACGGGCGGAAACGAAGCAGACCGAGCTGACGACGATGCGTATCCACTCGTGCTATTATTCATGGTGGTGGTTTGCTGGAGCAAATCGGACATAGCGCTGGAGTTCCCCACATTCCTCCGTGTCAGAGCTACATCCCGCACACACGCAAAAGAGAATCCCATCAACACTTCAATGAGATGCTTGCCGCAACCACTATTTCCGTACCTTCTGCTTTGAACTGCTCGAATTTGAAAGCTTGTTGCGTGCGGTTCCCGCTGCAAGCTGTGCCCGTGTTCATGGGGGAAAATGGTTCCCGAATGGCGGATGCAAAGCCCATCGATGCCAATGACATCGGGTAATTGGATGCTGTGGTGCTGTTCCCTTGCAGTGCATGCTGCCTCGTGGGACCAGCATACCGTTGCTCTGCCAGGATGTCTATGGCGCACAGACCGTGAGCGGTTCCATGACAGCTCAACTCTGAGGTCCACACGGAGTCACTCACCTTTGAGGGTCATCGCTTTTTCAGGCTTCACATTTGGAAACGAATCCACTCCCGCTGCACCAGGAAACGCCATCGATGCAAACGACAGCGCGTTTGCCGATGAGCGATCTCTCGACGATCCAGGATCCAGGTTCAAGGGCAGGTGATGGTTGTTTGCCCGCATCACATTGCTGAAAGGGTACACTGGTGCAGGAGGAGGATGCGGCAACGAAGCTGCTGGAGCGCCTGGAAAACGCAATCGTCGCACCTCATCTTCCAGTTCGTGAATATGCTTTTGCATACTGGCTGTCTGCTGTGTGTCTTGGAAACTCGATGGTCCTGCATTCCTCCTAGCCTACGAAATGCAATACCTCGCCACGTTAAAATGGGCAGGGACGACACGGATAGAGAGCAGCAAACGAACCTCCGCCTCTTTCAGTTTCTGCTGCAATTGCTCATTGTCCTTTTGAAGTTGGTCGATCTCTCGCAGCAGGAACTCCTTCTCTGTGCTCGCGGCAGTCTCTTTTGCGATCGAGTTGAGCTGTTTCTGCGCTTTCCCTAAATCGTACACGACCTGCAGGTAATCCCTCTGCACGCGCTCTTTCTCCTCAATAGCCTTTTTCGTTTGATCCTGGAAATTCTCGTTTGCATCTTGCAAGGAGAGGCATTTGAGCTGCAGCGAGGAGAGCTCCGTGCTCTTTTGAGCGACGAATTGATGGTGTCCTTCCTCTCTTTTCTCCTTGTCGAGTAAAATCGATTGCAGTCGCTGCACTTGGTTTTCAAGAAGTGTGTGCTTTTCCCTCCACTTCATCTCGTCGATTTGCGCCAGTCGAATCTAAAGGAAGGTAAGGCAAAGCAAGACCAATGTGATGATTTTGAGAGTGTTGCGCTACTGGATAAATAGAAAGAAGACTCTGTCCTCGCCTGCACGTTTCTGTCTTCCAGTTCTGCTAGTAGTTGGTGGATGCGAACGTCCTGTCGATTGCGCTCTTCTTCAGCATGTGCTCCTCGTTGATCATTTTTTATCACTGCTTCATTGTTTGCGGTCGTGTCGCTCTGCGCCAAAAACTGACGGAGAGACATTGGTTGATGTTGCTGCTGGTTCTTGAAACAATCAGGCTCTTGTTGGTACGATTGCTGGAAGTGGTGGTCTCGGTGGGGATGGTGAAACCTACCTTCATCGCTCGGACACTGTCCTAAGCGCGCAAAATCCAACTCCCCAGCTGATTGATCCGCGCACACATGTTGTTCATCGAACCATCCCATTTGGCTTTGCGGACTCGCACGCCTCGTGCCACGACCAGTGCTAGCTTCATCTTCAGCGTCTTTTTCCATCGCGGTACTCGATGACGAAGGATCCGAACGATAAGGAGGCAATCGAGCTTCTCCATGACTCACTTCTTCAGCAGCTGGGAGGTGTGTTCCGTTCAATGACACCGCAAAGTGTCGTAGTCGTGGACTCACTTTTGGCTCGTCCCGTTTGCTGCTTTGTGGGACTGCAATACTCACCATTTCCGACGTCGAAGGGAGCTCCTTCAACGGACCGCTCTCATGCATTCTCTCAACACGTAGAGTTATCGTATTGCTATTGGACTTTCCAGGTTGAACACTTGGGAGCATCGCTCGCGGCGGTGTTGTCACAGGCGTCCATCTTGAATGATCCGAATGACTATTGATGTCCTCTTGGAGTAGCAATGCAGGAGCAACCGCTTTCTGATCAACACACGATGGTGCTGCTGACAATCTGCTCAACCGGAAGACATCCACCTGACTGCGGTCAATCAGCTCGGCCAAGTCGTCTCCATCCGAAGCATCTAGCATACGGACACGGGGCATATCGAAAGGTAGGAAACAAACATTACGGCTCTCATAGCTTTCCAAAAAGGTCACACTCCGAGTACACAATGCTACCACTCGTGGTTTCGCTGACGGTGTCTACTTGGTCGAATGGCGTCTGGGACTGCGTCTCGACCGCGTCCGCTTCAGCCCATTGCGTTGTATCGAAGCTCCGCCACGACAGCAATTCTTCATCGTGCGTCCACGCATTCACCGCATCTGGGTCCCACATCTCCAACCTGCACTTGTTTGCATTTTCTTGAAGTTGCTGTGCGAAAAGGAAACGATGCGAAATGGATCGAGACCCACAGCATGCTCCAAGAGGCGTCTCAGACGGCAAGTGGATCAGTGTGTGGGTAAGTAGCGCGCTTCGTTCTGGGTCAGCGAGATATAAATATGGATCTTCAAAGGTCGAGCGACTTTTGTGAAACGGATCGAAGATGCTTTTTCGTCTGGGCAGACAGTCACAGACGGAGAGGATCAAGTCCACGGATCAAGCGCGTGGCACATTTGACATACTCACTGCAGGGGACGCGCACAATGAGCGACGATGCGTTTACGGCGAGCGAATTGCGATCAAGATACGACCGCGGTGGGTCTGTGCGGGACAGCGACCTCAGCGCGGCGCAACTGCGCTCCAGATACGCCATCCCAAGCAACAGTGAGTGGTTGTGTGCTGTCTTTTACCTTGTGTGGATATTGTGCTGCAATTTCATGCATGCATTTCGATGAAACAGCGTTCAAAGAAGAGAAGTCGTCGGGGAATGCCATGATGATCGTGATGATTTTGCTGGTCCTTGCCGGGCTTGGAGGTGCTGCCTATCTTTTTTCATAGATACGATGGCAAAGACTGAGAAGACCCACCGACACGCAGCGAGCAACACGAGGACAGCAGCTCTTCTTTCCATCCGCCGCCTGTGTTTCGCCAGATGCCATCCACACAGAGCCGCGGAAGGATGGGAAGAGTGAACGAGCAAATCGAGAACGACAAGAGAGAGAGAGAGAGATCACTAGCTACTCAGTACATGCATAAACCAAAAATACACGATCACGGGAAAACCAACGCAGGACGGAGAGCCAAGGATGTCAGTGCCTTTTTGCTGTCATGACGGAGACGAAAGTCTTTGACGTGGCATCGAGTCGTCCCTTTCGGTGACAGGGAAACTGCTCCTTAGCGTTGAATCGTGGGGTTATGCATCCTGGAGATCGCGATGAAAGCGACCTGATAGCATTACCATGCAAGGTCAACATGCACCTCTCTCAGAAACGTGGAACCCGTTTGAAATGGAAAGCAGCGTTTTAGAATGCAATTTGCCTTTTTCTATTTGCTGGAGGATGGATAGCAACTTCCAAGGTAGCCCCGAATGACTGTGGGCCACATTATTCATGGATCACCGCAGACACGAACCCTAATTGCGTCCCAACACTAGGTATCCAAATCATTTGCGCATCACTCGCTCAAATCGCATCTGAGTGGATCAAGGAGAGCGACAGACAGACATGAGTGTGCTGAGTGGGAACTGGTCGGCGGCGCAGCAATCGAAGTGGACGTGGGTGACCGCGACGATGACCGTCGCGCTCATGTCCATGGCGGTCGTGCTCTCGGAGCAGAAGCGTCGCCGCGTCGCCGCGCTGCTTCACGGAGGAGACGGTCGTCCTCGTGAGGACAACCAGCAGCAGCTGCCACGACGACGACGACGACGACGACACACGTCAGATCAACAACAGCACGAGCTGCAGCAGAATGGCGTGAGCGCGCTGCGAAGGGAGAGCGCACAGGAAGCAGGGATTGCGCGAACGCAAAGCAGCGTAGACGAGCAGGGTCAGCCAACAACTGGAGCGCCAATCACTGGACTTCGACTTGGCAACGGGGTCTGGGACTACGTCCTCGTGCCCTTGGTGACGGAATCGATCGGCTTTTTTGTCGGCCTTCTCGTGATCTACCTGACGCAAGCTGGGCGCGTGTATGTCGCCGTCGTGCTTTTGGTGGTGATTTTCGTTTTCCGAGTGAAAAGCACAGCGTTCTCAGCTGCATTTGCGCCACTCACAGAGAACTCCAAGTTTCATGTACGTTGATGGTGGAATACTACCGTTGCGCTCATCGGCGACTAACATCTCGTTGTGCTGCAGCTTCTGAAAAGTCTCGATCGAGAAACGCTGCACGAGCTTTTACGGGAAGATTTACCTCGATGGGTGAGATTTCCGGATGTGGAAAAATGCGACTGGTTGAACCAGACAATCGAGACACTGTGGCCGTACGTGAAAGTCGCAGTCGCGAGATCCGTGAAAGAGGCGTTGACGCCAGCGCTGGAAGCGATCAAGCCGAAGCTCCTGATGACCGAACTCGGGTTCCGCGGTTTGGACCTGGGCACGGCAGCTCCGATCATCAACGGCATCAAGAGTCAGAAAAACCTGGAAGAGCAGGTCGTGATCGACATCGACCTGCTCTTTGCGACCCAAAACACAGATATCGTGTTCTCCTTTGGGAATCCGGGATCCTCTATGAGTTTGACCGTCGAGCTGTCGGATTTCTTGCTTCGGGGCACTCTGCGTGTTGTGATGAAGCCGCTCTTCCCACGCTGGCCGACGTTTGGAGCAATCTCTGTTAGTTTCACGGAGAAACCCACTGTCGACTTCCATTTGAAGACGCTACATGTGAACTGGATGGGTCTCCCAGCGCTTTCGTCCATCTTCCATAATGCGATTCGCTCCGCCATCGAAAGCCATGTCGTGTGGCCGAACAAAATCTTGATCCCGATGGTGCAAGACCTGAGCAAGTTGGAAATGGAGTCGCTCGGTGGAAATAAACCACTCGGTATGGTTGTTGTGAAGAATTTGCGACTAAGTGGCGTATCCCCGTCGAATCCGATGTCTAGATGGACCGGCATGCACAGTTTCCAAGTCCAGTTGAGTGTGGGGGACGAAAACGTTACGACCGAGACAATCCAAGGGCAAACTGCACATGATTTTGGAGATCAGGCGTATCATCTGCTTGTCCTTGACCCGAAAACCCAGGACTTAAACTTGTCTCTTGACTACAAGGAGACGCTGCGCCACTTCAAGTTGATCGACTCGAAATGGATCCACTTGGACCACTTGGCGCCGCATGTTGAATCGAAAGAATTCGTTGCGTTTGGTCGCGATGGTGTCGGTCAAGGAGAGTTTGAGCTTTCTTGGTATCCATTTTCGGGAATGAGCGAAATGAGTCGTCGGCTCTCTGGCGAAGCACCATTACCCGATGAAATCGCCTGCATGGGTGCGTTGTTCATCAAGTTGGTCAAGTGCGAAAAGCTCACCCCCATGGACTACAATGGCTCGAGCGACCCATACGTCGTCTTCCGCGTAGGTAGCCGCTCCAAGCAAAGTTCGGTCAAGGGCACCACGTTGAATCCGGTAGGTGCAACGTATGCATTGCTTTTATTGCATGCTTGTGGGTTTCCCTTCTAACTTTGCGAAAATGTGTGTGTATTATGCAGATTTGGGACCCACCCGAACATTTTGAGCTGCTCGTCTCCAACCACCGCCATGATATCCTCTTGGTGACCGTCATGGATTCCGATTACCTCACAGCGGACGACCAGATCGGGCAACTTGAGATCCCTCTTGCGCAGGTGCAACGGAATGGACATCTTACAAAAAGCTGGTTGCTGGATGACAACAGCGGATCGATCACGTTAGACTTGGAATGGAAGGGGTTTTAGAGACAGGAGAGAAAGCTGACGCTAGAAAAATATCATTTCTTCTCGTTGCCACCTCCCAGTTATTTGCTGATCTCTTCAATGACCGAGACCATCACTCTGCCAACCACTCAAGCCGTCATTCCGTCGACATGCGCGTCCACTCATCACGTATAGCCGTATAATCCTCTCCACCTGACCACAGTATAGCACGGTATAGAGCGCCAGTACACAAAGACACTGATCTATCCGGTAAATGTGCCCATCACCCCATGTATACCCGAAGTGGAAAACCGTGCACTCGCTTCGTTTGGCAATCAATCAATCAGACAAAAACTGACCGAGAAGGAGACGAGCGAGCGACTCTGCGAAGCGCTCCATTCATCCTCCAGCGCCAAGACCCGTCAAGCAACCGCTACACAGACACACACACAGTATCAAGATGAACTCCCTGCTCTTCCTGTACCTGAACCTCGTCCGTGGACCACAGCTCATGCGCGAGCAGCACGAGAAAGACGAAGCTGCGCGCCTCGCCAAGGAAGAAGCCGACCGCGCGAGCGGCAAGTTGGCGCCGATCGACGACACGATCTGCAAGAAATGCGATGGCCCGATCGACACCAAGAACGCGCGCTCTGTGGGCTCGGAGCCAAAGTGCGAGAAGTGCCTTGGTTTGGAGCTCGAGGAACGCAAAGTGATGATTGCGCAGATGGAGAAAGACATGAAGATGACGCCGTTCTTGTGGTTCCAGCTGTTTGTGATGTGCATGGGCATCCTTACGTTCATCCACCGTAACTTCTTCCCACTATTCTAAGCAAGCGAAAGCATGGAGTCACGAATACGCGCGATACACAGTAGGTTCATCAAGCGTTCTCTTTGTATGCATACAATTATAATAAAGAAAGGCAAACAGGTTCACAACACCATGCGTTCCCATACCTTTCCTACTCCTGCACGTTTCCCCCCTGTTTGGTGTCGATCATAAGGACGGTTAGAAACGCTCGTTTCTAAAGCAGTCACATGCGGAACAGGACACATCTACGCCACCATCTGGTCAACCCATCAATGCAGCGCACAGAATTTTCTGCACACGTTCATGTCGATCGTGGCGCTAGCCAAGTCTCCTTAGAAATAGAAATGCTGTCTCGCTAGTGTTGAATCCAGCGCATTTCCAGAAGTGCACCATACACCTCAACGCTGCAATTTGAAGAGAAAGCAATGGCGAAAGAGCAGCAGCGCAAGACGCGGTCCGCGACGAAGACGTGGCGCTGGGAGAGCGAGGAGCTCACGAGTGCGATCGTGGCGCAGCTGCAGAATGGGCAGACGCTCGAGACGCGCGCGTTCCTGAAACCCATCTTCAGGTGCATCTTGGGTACATTTTTGCTGTTGCTCACCCGCAATTGTTGCAACAACAACAGCGACTATCTGCCTACAAGCAACGCGAAACGCTGACTTGTGCATGTGTGTTGCGTGTCTGTGCTGTAGATGGATGAAGCATGGGATCCGTAAGAATGGCGACAAAGACGAAGAAATGGTGGAGAAAGCGTTTGCGTTTGCCGAGTGGATGGTGCAGCTCAAGACGATTGGCGACTCGGCGCGCAAGATCGACGCGATTGCAACGCTGCAGCCCAGCTACGCGCTCAACACGATCGTCACAGCGAGCCAGCGAGCGGGGAGTATGCCTGAAGCGCTGCGTGCGTTCGATCTGTTGATCAAGCACGGGTACGAGCCCGATGTGTTCACACACACAGCGCTCATTGATGTCATTGCTCGCAGTGGCGATGTCCCAGCTGCGATCACGGTACTGCGGTGGTGCTATTGGCTTTTCTAGCTCTTTCAATGCGAAGTATTCATCGTTTCGGTTGTTTTGTGGATGCAGAGGTACGAAGAGATGCGCGAGACCAAGTCCCGCCCGAATATTGTGACGTACACGACGCTCGTTCGCGCAATCGGTTTTACGAACGAGGTGGATCCGATGGAGTGCTTGACCTTCTTGAAGCACGCTCGACAAGATGAGACTTTTGACGAAGCGCTTTTCTTGGAGGCTTTGGAGGTGTGTGCGGCGAGAAAAAGTGTGTCAACAGCAGCTGCGGTGCTGCGAGAAGTCAAAAGCTACGGAGAGCAGCTTCGCAATACCGATCGGTTGGTGCATGGGATTGCGCAAGTAGTCCACGAGAACGAAGAGCAAGAACGGATTCTGAACGAGTGGACAGCGGAAGGGCTTCTCACTCAGGAAGAGCGAGTTCGGATCACAAGTCCAGAAACCTTGGCAGCAAGTCGTGGGAGTGCGTTTAGCGCTGCATGTCTTTCTTTCGCATTCGTGCTCGGGCGGGAGTGCTCACATATGTATTTGCTTGTTCGTGCAGTCAAAACGCTTGGATGTCTCGGCCACCAAACATCCGAGTCAGTTCGCCAAGCAGTTGTGCATCACGATATCACTCGTCTTGTCGAAAGGATGCACAGTGGTGTAGCCGTGTCAACGTAAGTACTGTACGTTGCTGCCACATACTGGATTCAGAATGGGATGATAAAACCTGAGCTCGACATCCTGCCGTACAGGAACGACTTCGAGACGTTGATTCACCAGTGCCGGAAGCGCAAGTGGAAGGATGAGGTCGTGTTGATCGTGGATGCGATGTGCGAACTGGCGGACGAGGGATGGCAGTTAGCAGGCGGCGAACGCAACAACGAGACCACGCGGCTGATACCTCCGCAACCGCATTTGCGACCAACTAGCAAGACGTACGCCTCTATCGTTGACGCGTATCTTCGCTGTGGAGACGAGCCATTAGCATGGCAGTCTTTTCAAGAAGTGGCCAAGCACCAAGGTCGTTCGCGGGAACCAACGTTGTATCGCAAATTCGTTCGAGGAACGTATCTGCTTACAAATTGCGATCATATTTCGGAAATGCTGGAGCTTGCCCGCGAAGACAACATGTCCTTTTCGCATCGTATGTGTGTGGAGCTTGCGCGAATGCATGGATATCGCCACCTCGAAGGGCTTGACCTCGTTGTCAACCAGCTGCCTGGTGGCGTGACGGAAGAGAAGAAGCAGGTGCTACTCGAAGAACTGGCCACATCGTGCGCGTACAAGCAGAACACGAAAGGCGTCGAAGAGACGCTGCAGGGGATGCTGAAGCAGGGATACCGTCGATCGTCTGCGACAGAAAATGCTGTGTTCATTTGCTGTCTGCAGCATCAGCAACTTGATGGCGCGATCGAGATGCTTCGCTACTTCCAGAAACTGGATCTGATGATGAAGATCCCCATGTATGACTCCCTCTTGCGTGAAATGTACTTCAAGTACACGCGCCGCGGAGACTGCTTCGATGAGTCGTCTCGAAGTGTTGCGCTGAGAACATTGTACTCGCGTCGAGCGCTGTTCAGCAAGGTGTTCGACGAGCTCGAAGCATTGAAAAGCTGGAGCAGTTCGAAACGCGCATCATCACTCAACCTCGATGTACCGGCCAAAGTTTTGTCGACGCAGGAGCACCATGAGTTTGCACTGCACTATTGGTGCGAGCGTGCCGAACTGGAATGCGCTCCGCTGATGTTTGCGCAGCATGTAGTCGAAGTGATCACGACGATCCGCGACAAGGAAACCAAGCACAGCGCACAAGCTATGATTTGTCGCGCGCTGCTGGCGACGGAGGATCCCGTTCTGTTCAATCTCCGCGCCGTTGCCTCTCTTCGATTTCTGGATTTAACGTACCGCGCTCTCGGCAAACTCGCAAAGCAGATGCTGCAACTTCTCCAAGAGAATGGCAGACCCCTGGCAGTGAAAGAGCACCATGCTGAGTACTGCGTCCGCCAATTGCCCGAGCTGACAGTGCACATCGTGAAGGAAATAGACGACGTCGTGGACTTGCATGCTTCCCACCGCTCAGAGGTTCTGTCCTTCTGCAATGAAGCGTTGGAGAATGACAACATGGACAAGACAATTGGGTACATCGTGCATAAGAAAGAGCTGTACACTATGGAGACCGTGGCGTATTTGGTGCCGAAGCTTGCTGAGATCTACGTCCTGAGCGGGATGGTGACCGTGCTGCAGTTTTTCAAGCCTGACGTGGAAGACTCTGTGGCAATGCGTCGGCTGTTTCTCCGGGAGGTGATTGAAGTTGAAATCGCAGCAGACGAAGAAGACGGAGATCCGAATGAGCGATTCACGTATACGATCCGAGCGATCTCCGAATTCAAACTGGAGCACGAAGACGAGTTCATGCCGTTCTTGCTGCATGCAGCGCCTGCGACAGTTGCGACGAAGCCGGACCGCATTGCAGCAGATGATCCGTCGAAAGAGTATCTGAAAATACCCCTGGACAGCGACCATGTGATCTTTGTCGAAAATGATGACACCGTCGCCCTCGCGTATGAGATCCTGATGCAAGATACCGTCGACACGCTGGGGCTGGATGCCGAATGGCGACCTGACGCGGGGAACGGGTATGTTCAGTCGAAGTGCTCGATCCTGCAAGTCGCGTGTGCGAGTCACGTGTTCATTTTCGATCTCTTGGAGCTGGCCATTGCGGACTTGGAAGATCTGTTTACGCACTTGTTTGCATCGCGGTCCATCGTGAAGCTCGGCTTCGGGTTAGATGGCGACATCAAGCGGTTGCGATGGTCGTTTCCCGATGCGGGATGCTTTGAGACATTCGTCAACGTGCTGGATTTCTCGCTTGACGACAGCTCACAAGGAGCAGGGTCCCACGAGGCAGCAGCGCAGCAAACCCAAAGCCATCTCAGTGAAGAACCGTTTGAACTTGCGAAATTGAAGCACCGCCGTCGTCGTCAACGAGGACTTTCTGCGCATGTGCAGGAGGTGCTTGGGCTGCCATTGTCCAAAGCACAGCAGAAAAGCGATTGGGAGCGTCGACCGTTATCCGCGCAGCAGCTTTCGTACGCCGCACTGGACGCATATTGCCTCCTCATGGTGCACCGAGCTCTTTCTGCGCAAAATGGAGTTCAGTGAAGTGCCGAATATGATGACGAGGAGCGCGCTGGCTTCTGGACACCGTGCACGCAGCATTCGGCTTCATTTCGATTCACCACGAAGAGTAGCGGTAAGGGAAGCGAAACGGTTAGTCGCAGCAGAGCGCATGAGCCATCGACAAATCGATTCAAAGTTCACCCATCCAAACCAAAGTCGCACCTGCATTTCGACGTTTCCGCACAGCATTCTCATCTTGAAATGCCATAAAATCAAAGAGTCCACCATTTCTGTCGAATGAATGATATCCACAAAGTAATAATCCAGTGCATCAACATTCTGGTGTCAAACTCCTCAAGTTGATATTCTATGTCGTAGGATTCGACCGAAAACGGGAGACGACGCAAAACGTGTGTCCATTGCGCAAGTTCATGCGCTTTCGCACGTTGCTGCTTTTCCTGCCTCATGGAGTGCTGCGCCTTTGGAGGCAAGAAATCCAGCACGGCGCAACGAACTGAGCACCAGGAAGAGACTGCTGTGAACGACGGATAAAGGATGAGAGACGCGCTTTGTCTCATTTTATTTGACGGACCTTGCTTAGCAAGCAACGCTCGTCCAACGAAAGGCGCGTTCTGGCACTGGAATTCTCGTGGGGATGGCCGATTATGCTCCTCCTCACTCTCTCACACACATGTGCATCCCTACCTCTCTCGCACACACGTGCACTGTAGCGAACAGTGCTTGCTGTGATACACCATCCTTCTCTTTCTTTGTAGACACAGCATCTACGTCTCCGTTTGGTTTGCTGGATTTATTTTGTGGCGACGAGGCAACAGGAAGCCAACAACAGCACCGACCAGAGCTGTCATTCAACCGGAAAGTCCTTCTTCGTTGCTTCGCACGTGCAGCGTAGACTCGACAAGCACCTTTCGCCGTGCCATCATGCAGCTCCGTCGCGGACGATGCGCCTTTTCTGTCTGTCTTCCTTCACCTGATTGATGCCGCCACAAGCGACCTGCAGGTCCTGCCTGAACTTGCTTCGAAAAACAAAAAACATACCGACATGCTGGAGCCTCGAGCAGCGACAGACAGAGCACAGGAGCGAAAACGCTCGACTGCCGTGTAGTTGTTATCGGATTTATGGATCTTCGAATGCCTGGTCCCACGTTGGATGCACGCTCCAAGCACCGGATGCGACAGCGCCTTCGTCATGCAGCTCTGCTCGGTAAAGCAGGATACAGCACTTTGATGCCCATTGCTACAGCACCAATCTGGGATCGTATCTGTCATGCTCCATGGGATCCGATCTTCAATGGACTCAGAGGAGATGGGCAAGAGTGAAGTTGATGCCATCTGGCTCGGACCATTGCTCTGTCGCGGCTCGTTTCTGCCCACTGCAACCATAGAAATCAAGTGAGGAGGACCACCCCTTTGAAGCCCAATCCAACACGGAAGTGTCAACGCCACCGTTTCACGATCTCGGCGCTTTTGAATAGGCGGTGTATTTGTGGTGGCTGCATCCCTTTCCATTGCGCGCACACATAGCAGGGTCACACACAACACGCGCACGGATCCATTCAAGATATTGAGCATCGCGTACTGTTGCACATCGACGCGGAGGCAAGCAGAGAGAGAGAGAGAGAGCAGAAATCAAGGAACGCTCTGCTTGCCCCTTGCTGCAAATGGGACCGACGGTCCGAGTTGCCTCCACTCAGCTTCTCACTTCAGCTTTCGCCTCTTGACAAGCAAGTGACACGACGACTACAAGAAGAAGAAGAAGAAGGCGTTCGAGATGACGCTCTTTGGACTCGGCTCGCTTCGCCTCGGGCAAATGCTGTTTGCGCTTGCCTGCGTGGTCAGCCAAGCGCAAGAATTGATCAAGGAAGACGATGGCTCGGGCAACTTGAAGATGCTCTTCCAAACCAAGCTCTGGAAGACACCCAACATCCACTACTCGGCGGGTGACGGCTGGACCTCCGCGCCTGGCATCCCCATGACCCCAAGTACCTACGGTGGCAACTACACCGCCGAAGAAGGCTGGTTCCAATACGACATCAAGACCTCGCAGCTGGAGTTCGTGTTCAACGACAACAATGGCGTGTGGGACAACAACGACAACAAGAACTACTTGGTGCAAAAGGCGGGCACCTGGGCGGTGGTCACCAAGATCACCGAGCAGCCTCCACCAAAGCCTGTGCAAGAATACGTGGACAGCGCTGGGTACGCGGTCAAGACCTTCCGCGAAACCAACGACCGCTTGGTCATCGAGCTCGGTCTGAACAACGCGACCGAGTTGTACGGCGAGGATATCAAGGACCTCACAGTCGAAGTGAGCAAGGGCATTCAAGACAGCATCCGCGTCAAGATTGCCGACAAGGGTGAAAAGAGATGGCAAGTGCCAAAGGACTTGTACGCCAAAGGCGTCCTCGGGGACAAGAACTTCAACAAGCGCAGCCTGTTCGGCAAGGACTCCAACTTGAGCTTCACGTACACGAAGAACCCATTCACGTTCACTGTGACGCGCAAATCCGATGGCTACGTGCTTTTCGACACGTCCAAGTTGCCTCTTGTGCTCAAGGACCAGTACTTGCAAATCGCTACCGCTGTGACGGAAGACATCAGCGTCTACGGCTTTGGGGAGAGCACGCACGGCAACATGCGTCTCAACGCAGGCGATCGCCACACTCTGTGGGCGAGGGATCAAGGCGCTATGGACCCAAACCTCAACTTGTACGGCTCGCACCCATACTTCCTCGGTATCAACGGCAAGGGTCAAGCGCACGGCGTGCTCTTGCTCAACAGTAACGGCATGGACATGACCTTCGAGGAAGGTCGCGTTGTGTACCAGACCCTTGGCGGTGTCTTGGATTTCCACATCTTGGCCGGACCAACGCCAGCTGATGTGACGAACCAGTACACGCAGCTCATCGGTCGACCAAAGCTCATGCCATACTGGTCGTACGGGTTCCACCAGTGTC